>RWGZ01000244.1:76645-270660 GCA_009725065.1 Utricularia reniformis
ATTTAAATGACTTGAACAAGCAAATTAAACAAATCGAGTAGGAAATTAATATACATAGAGTCAATTTTAAAAATATCATATACAAGAAACTGTTGGAAATTCAGAGATACACATTTACTTAAGCACAAATAGGAAATTAATCCCGAAAAATCCATGAAACAAACCGAATATTTAGCACAGAAAGCATGAAATCAAACGTTAAAACTCACGTAGTATTCGTTTACGCGATAGCATTCGAATTCATCATCCCAACCGTCGTGGAGATTCTTTTCTCTCACCAAGTCGCCCAAGTCGATATGCCGGAGAGCGGTTGCCTCCTTCAAAGCTACCGATGTCGTCGTCTTCCCCGTCCCCGGCGTCCCAGTAATCAGAATGTTTGGCTTCTCTCTCTTCTTCATTCCGCCGCCGTTCATTCCTACGTCCTTCTTCCCAGTTTTCGTAACAGAGCGGAATTGAATTATTTTAACCTAATTTGTAATAGCCCAAATTGGGAAAGTATCAAAGTATACCAAAATAGAGCGGAATTGGATCATATAACCTAATTTCTAATAGCCCAAATTGGGAAAGTATCAAATTGGATAAAAATTCAAAATTTTCGTTTTATTAATTAAATAATAACATTATACAAAAAATAATTGTTGACTTTATCATTAATTTATTCTTTTTGGATGAGTGAATTATGTAATTTTACGATGTTATTATAAATCATATTTATAATATATACAAAACAAAAGCAAAATATATATGTATTTATCGTTAAAAAACTATATTTTCTTCATAGTTATTAAAATCAGTTTTGACACAATCGTGGTTTATGAAACAACTAATTTATCTTTATTTTTAATAAATAAAATATAAATATCATTATTCGTGTATTGATATTTTTATATAAATCATTATTATCATATCTTATTTTTAACAAACACTTTAATAAATTCATAATAATTACATCTTTAATTTAACCATATCTTTCACAACACCTCATTGCACCACATTTTTAAAGCCGGTCCAAATAAACTCATAATATTATGCTAGTCATTAGTCACCACCCGTATTATTTAATCGGTATTTTTACGTAGAACATCAACACATCAATATCGTTTGATTAACATTATCAGTTAAACCAATTTGAATAGAAGGCTATAAAACAGTTCAAGATTAAATTATTTACGATTAACTATATTTGAAATCATTTACTAAATTAAACTATTAAAGTAGTTTTAATGAAATATTTTAAATACATATAAGAGCCAAATAAGCTTTGGGCTAATTACTCGGAAATCCGTTCTCTAAACACGTTTATAGTTTGGAAGCAGAGCACAATTAGGGTTTGAGCTAACTACGTGGAGATCCGTTAGCTAATTGGGCGGGAACTTGATCTCCAAGTCTTTTTATCTCGAATTTCGAAAATCACGTTTTTTCGAAGGTCTCCAAACGGTCGTATTTTACAACGGTAATGATGAAGAGAAAGTGCTTAAATAAATCTTCGCCGGAGAGGGTGAGTCTGTGAGCATTGCAAGTCCTCAAAGAATCGTGAAACCGTCCGCTCTTCTACGCTCCGCCTCTTGCAAGCACGTTAACACTATTGATTTTCCATTATCATCGCGAAAGTTGGGCCGCAAAAGTTTCTTCAGATTAGAAGGAAGACAACACTCACGACGCCAGCGTTACTCTACTGGGTAACAACTACAATCTGGTCTCTCAACAGTTTCTAACGGATTTCAAAATACGACCAACATATCGGATCCATGCGTAATTGAGTACATAATCGAGTGCAGGGACGGGCATCGCTAAACGGTAGTTCAGCGCAACGGGTCTGAATGGCTGAAGCCATAGGGCAGTTTTTTTCATTTTAATTGAGTTCTGTTGAGTTTCTCGAAATTAGCAGTAATGAAAGTTGATAAATATAGGAGGGGCTGGCCGGACGTACTTGTGAGATGACGGTGGAAATATCCTCAAGGGAATACCAGGATATCATATCAATGATTTCTTCCAACAAGGCCAACACTCGTGAAGTGGCTTATTTTTTATTTGGGTCTGTGATATTTTTTATTCCTCTCGTTTGTCATCACAGGAAGCAATTAAGTTGTTTAGTGCATGGGTAGGAGGCGAAATATCAGCGGGGTTTTCTAGGTTTCTCTCTGAGAATTTTTCATCACTTAAAACTAATGATTTCCGATATCGTGACCAGTCCTCATATTACGGTTTGGGTGTATGTTTACATGGAATGTCCTTTTAAGTGTTTAACAATTGTTGTCTTACAGCGGAGAGTTGGCATTTTCAATTTCAATGATATATAACTCTCTCTAGAAAATACTTTTATCTAGTCCATATTTTCCTTGACTCGTTGGTGATCTATATCCAGGTTTGATTTATCCTGAGAGTAATATGCTGGTCCATGTTGAATTTTTCATGATTTTTTCTAAGGACTTTTAACATTTGTGCTAAATATTGTATTACTCAGGGAATACATTCAACAGAAAAGGGCCAACGTGCTTTGATGCGGGTGGATTCATATGAAAAGTCTCTAGTTGAGGTTTGATAGAATTTTATTACCTATTTTGCTTTATAAGACTTCATTTTTAACATTTTTATAGAAAACTTGCTTTCAGATCACGCTCATTCCTCAAAAACAGAGAGATTGGGCTTACTCAAAGTTTTATTCATATAACAGAAAGACAATTTTAATGATCTTCCAGCATTTTTTCAAGAAAATTCGTAGTTTTCCTCCATTTTGACTTCACGTTTTCTTTTCTTTCTCCTTAGGCGCACTCGAGAGGTTCTATTTTGGATTTAGTTGAATGCCTAGTTAAAAAAAAGCCTGTGGTAAGCTTCCTTGCTTCTTGCTGCTTTGGGAGTTACCTAATTGTTACTTTTATTTAGTTTGATGACTCATTTGTGCTGGAAAATTCACTCAGTATTTGTGAGGAATGCTTTAAGTTGTGTTTATAGGCTAATTATCTCTTAAATTTTATCTTTTTACTCCAGTTAAATCTCTATCGATTGAGGATTTTTCTCTATGGAGTACTTCTGTAAAACATTTGAAGAATGGATTTGTCATCTTGTCTATGCTATGATAAGATATTGTGATGACATTATTCTGAGGTTTTAATTCTTACTATTTTTCTCTTAATTCGTTTTTGAGGTATAAGTTGTGAATGATATCCTGCTAACCATTTTTTTCAGATTGTGCCAAGATATTGTTCTTGTGAAAGTTAAAGTTGCCAAACTATTATTCTCACATGCTGTTGTTAACATTGCTGGTAGAAAGATTGATGTTGATCTATGTACACTTATCTCAAGTAAGGTCATTTTCTTGCTTTCACCCCATAGAGATGCTGATGAACTCATATTTTATTGCATGCCGAACTGTCAAATAATAATCAATGTATTGGTACTTTTTCACTGTGAGATTACACTTAACATTGATTGATTGTGTGATATGTAATATGTGTATGGAGATTCATGAATGTGCATTTTTATTTGTGAACTTGAAGATCTTTGGGTTTAAGTGGTCATTCAAAATAGCTGCTTTCATTAGGAATTTGTCAATTTTCCTTAGCTATTTTCGACAAATTTGTTCTTTTATGATTGCTTATTTTACTAGGTTTATTGGCTTGATGTAGATTATCTCATTGTGGCGAAGTCCGCTGTTGTAAGTGGCTTTGTTGCCTGTTTCTATCTTAGAATATCAGCTAAATTTTTTCCTTAATATTTTTTGTTTCAGAAATGTTGGTCTAATTTTACTGCTTTTATTTACGTTGAGCATTGGTGTGAGCAGCACAAATGGTCTCAACCTCGGAAGCCCAGATTTCTCTCATTGAGATGGTATGGTAATTTATTCCTAGCCCTATTATTTTTTATGATGACTTTAATATTCTTGTGTCAGCTGCCACTTCATGCTGATGTGTCAGTCGTCACCCAAATCCATGAACCCGATGGTCTCAATGGCGTCATTCAATCTCACAAGGTGTTTTGAATTTTATTTCATATTTATTATATTTCTACCTACCCTGTCTTCCTATCCAGAGGACTTCACAAGTTATTATCTTTGAACATGAGCGTAACTGGAGTAAATCCCTCGAATATTATGACTTGCAAGTACAATCTGAAGCTCTTCAACAAATAAGTTATTCCACTTGCCATGGTTTTGAGGATTTTCAAGATACATGGAATGCATCCTTATCCAAATCAGAATATGGCATGATACAAAAGAAGCCTTAGAAAGGTTTGATTTGATCACTGCAAAGAATTGGTTGTACTCACTTATTAGATGTTTATTGTCAAGGAATGACTTCTGAAGAGAACAATCTCCACATGATATGGAGTTTGCTGAGTATACTTCTCGGCAAAAAATATGATGTCGGGTGGTATGTACTCAATGTTGAATTTTTAATTATTTATCTTATAAATATTTCATGCTGTGATGTAATAACCTGATAGAGTATTTTCTTGTTTTCTCTTAGGTGTTCCACCTAACTTCAATGTGGTTCAATCTTCTAACTCGACAGATTTTTATTGATAGCATGCTTGGCACTATCAAGGAAGTAAAGTACCATTTAAGTTGTGACTGTCACCTAGTGCTTTTTATTTTACATTTTGTTGCAGGTGCAGTCATACAAATTTATACTTTTGGTTTACCAAATTGCTTCACGGATAGGCAGTAAAAGAGCTTCTTCTGGGCCCGCTGCTTTCAGGTACTTCTTTGTGCATGATTTTATTATTGTGTTAACCAATCTTTTTAAAAGTAATTATATTAATTGTTTTAATATAACAAATTTTCTTAAAACTAATTTGTCGTGGTTCCTTTTTACGAGTACCAACGGTCACCGAATTCTAATCAAATTGTCGATTAGAATTCAATTTTTTACTTGTAGTTGTTGTGGAATGTGGAGACAAATAAAATACTCTTTGCTTCTTACTCACTTATTTTTCATAAAATTGCAGTTTGCATTGACTTCCCTTGTGAAAAAGATGGCCGTTGAACATCCATATCACACAATATTTCAGGTATAAAGATGATGGTTTAGGAATGGTCGTTTAGCGTGAATTTTAACTTATAAGTTTGTCCCTTGTGAAAATACTCTTTGTTGCACTCGCTGTTGTAAGTGTTTTATGATGCCGTTTATTAAATGCGATGAGTTATTTTATTCTTGTGATCTTTAGCTTCTATCCCCTGCAAATGGTGATCGCATCAAGGACCGACATGGACAAGAAGATTACTTCGGAAGATCTGTTAAGAGAGCTTTCATGTTACCATGGAGCTATAATCAGTCAAGTACACTCTATTTTTTATGTTTTATTCATTTTCTTATGTTTTTGTTCTGTCACAGATGAAGTAGATTTTGGAAATATACATAAAACTTGCATAAATGGAAACAAAGAGAGATGTAATATTGAGTATCGTACATTTTCTTAAATCCTATGTGGAATATTAAATGGCAACCACTTAATCATATTTTTTTAATTTAACATTTACATTTGGACAGGACACCTGAGTTACTCTGCCAAGAGACTTGCGAAATCTCTCTGAACTGGCGCTTGTGAGTTTTATTGGTTTTTCATTTAGTTAGTTTTCTTTTTCTAAACCGAAATTATAATTTTTAAAGATCATGGAAATATTTAAATGTTATTTCTCATTGCAAATTCAAGCCAAAACGTTTAAACTCTCATTGATTCAGTTAGTTTTTAGATATTGATGATCTAGTTTTTTTGTTTGTCAAATTGATTAACATGAAATTCTGAATATCATAGGTTCATGTTGTAACATCTCCTCACAAGCTCGTCCGGTCCATGTTGAATTTTAACATTTCTGGCTTAAAATCCAACCACATACATACCAATGACTTCATCATGTGCCATTCACTTAAGGTTTAGTGCTTGGGGCCCATACCTTAGTAGTTTCATCTATGAATCCAAATTTCCGATTAGCAATCAAGGCACGATATATAGCATTGACCAATTCAAGATAATTGTCACCTTTCAAAATGATGGGATGAAGAAGAAGTCCGGTGTGATCTCCCGAGGCTAGGGACGAAGCTCCAGGATCTTGCCCCCTACACTACCGCCATTTGGTTATGCCAAGATATGGCGTTAGCGTCGGGTTTGGAAATGTAAAAACCAGAGGTTTGTGAAGTGGTAGAAATGGTACGGTGATTGGAAATTCAACGGAAATACTGACAGGTGATGAGATAATCATAAAGTGATATATATAAGACTATATTAATAGTTTTATATATATAAAGTAAGAGCAATTATATTTTAATTATTAAAAATAAGAGTAAATTTAATATTTCGTAATTCACATTGGTGCTAGAATTAATTTTAGCAATGAAGGTGAACATGATTTTTCAGTGTTGAGTTTACTATAATTTTGTTTTTGGTTTGTATATGGTACACATTTTAAAAACACTATTAATTGAACTCAATTTACCTAAATATACTTCCCCATTATTTGGACTCAGTGTTACATTTGCTAAATTGAATTAATTATATTTCTTATTTAGAAAACAAACCGATTCTCATTGAACAATATATATTTTATATGTTTTATAATTAAAACGAAAATAGCGAATCACTATTTCAAAATACACAAGGTTTGTTTAGAACATTTAATTAAATTGCCATGGAATGAGTTGCAATTTTATTTTTCTAACAAACACGATAAAAAAATAAAATAGTTGTGCATTCATCGCAAAAAAATGTAAGCTATTACAATTATTAAAGCAAGTTGTGTCACGATAGCGAATTACCAATTGAATAATTACTTTAGTTTTAACAATTAAAATATAAATATCATTATTCTTATATATATATAGTTGTATATTATTATTGTTACATAAATGACTATTATCATACCGTAATTTAATCATATAATTTAATAATTTGATGATCCTCCTTATTTATAATTTAACTTTATCACATTTGACCATATTTCACGACACCTCATTATACCACATTTTTTAAAGTTAATTCAAACAAATCTATATAATGCTATGTTGGTCATTGGTCACCACCGGACCATTTCTCCAATGTTTCAGAACGAATTGAAATTTTTACGTAGAACACCAACACATCATAATCGTTTGAATAATGTTATCAATTAAACCAATTTGGATATAAGACTATAAAATAGTTAATGAATTACACAATGAGCATTTACTTCAATTATTCAAGATTAACTATATTTGAATTCATTCAAAAAATTCAATCATAGAAATGCGAGTAGAATTATAGATTAACGATAGTTTAAATAAAATATTAAATTAGTTTACAATATTTTAATTAAATTAAATAGAATTGCGAGTAGAGCAAAATTTGCTTTGGACTTGTTGCTCGGAGACCCGTTCTCTAAAAATGTTCATAGTTTGTAAGAAGAGCCCAATTAGGATTTAGGCTAACTACGTGGAGGCCCGTTAGCTAATTGGGCGGGAACTTGATCCCCAATTCTTCATCTTGAGTTTGAAATCATGTTAGTTCGAACTTCGAAGGTCTCCAACGGCCGTATTTTACAACGGTACTGATGAAGAGAGAGTGCTTAAATAAATCTTCGCCGCTTGGAGAGGGTGTGTCTGTGAGCATTGCAAGTCCTCAAAGAATCGTGAAACGGCCCGCTATTCTACGCTCCGCCTCTCGCAAGCACGTTAACACTATTGATTTTCCATTATCATCGCGAATGTTGGGCCGCAAAAGTTTCTTCAGATTAGAAGGAAGACAATACTCATGATGGCAGCGTTACTTTGTTGGATAACAACGACGATTGGGTCTCTCAATGCTGGCTTCACGTGGCGCCACCAGTCTCTACCGGATTTCAAAATACGATCAACATGTCGGATCCATGCGTAATTGAATACATAAACGAGTGCAGGGATGGGCATCGCTAAACGGTAGTTCAGCGAAACGGGTCTGAATGGCTGAAGCCCTGGGGCAGTTTTTTCATTTTACTTGAGTTCTGTTGAGTTTTTGGAAATGAGCATTAATGAAAGTTGATAAATATAGGAGTGGCTAGCCGGACGTGCTTGTGAGATGACGGTGGAAATTTCCTCAAGGGAATACCAGGATATCATATCAATGATTTCTTCCGACAAGGCCAACACTCGTGAAGTGGCTTATTGACCCTTTTTTTTGCTTTTTATTTGGGTCTCTGATATTTTTTATTCCTCTCATTTCTCATCACAGGAATGGATTAAGTTGTTGAGTCCATGGGTAGGAGGCAAAAGATCATCGATGTTTTCTAGGTTTCTCTCGGAGAAATCTTCATCACTTAAACCTAATGATTTCCGACATCATGAATAGTCCTCATATTACGGTTTGGGTGTATGTTTACATGTAATATCATTTTAAGTGTCTAACAATTGTTGTTTTACAGTGGAGAGTTGGCCTTTTCAAGTTCAATGATATATCAATTTCTCTAGGAAAATACTTTATCTAGTCCATATTTTCTTTGACTCGTTGGTGATGTATAGCCAAGTTTGATTTATCCTGAGAGAATATGCTGGTCCATGTTGAACTTTGTATGCTTTTTTCTAAGGACTTTTAGCATTTATGTTAAATATTGTATTGCTCAGGGAATACATTCAGCAGAAAAGGTCCAACGTTTTCATATGAAAACGTCTTTGGTTGAGGTTTGACAGAATATTTATTTCCTATTTTGCTTTATAAGACTTTCTTGTTAACATTTTTATAGAAAAATTTCTTTCAGAATCACGCTCATTCCTCAGAAACAGAGAGATTGGGCTAATTCAAAGTTTATTCATATTCCATAAAAACAATTTTAATGATTTTCCAGCATTGTCTCAAGAAAATTTGTTGTTTTCCTCAATCTTGACTTCACGTTTTCATTTCTTTCTCCTTAGCCACACCCAAGAGGTTCTAATTTGATTTAGTTGAATGCCTAGTGGGAAAACTAGAGAAAGAAAAGCCTGTGGTAAGCTTCCTTGCTTCTTGCTGCTTTGGGAGCTACCTAATTGTTACTTTTTATTTAGTTTGATGACTCATTTGTGCTGGAAAATTTACTTTGTGAGGAATGCTGTAAGTTGCGTTTCATAAGCCAACTATCTCTTAAATGCTGAGGTTTTAATTATTACTCTTTTTCTCTTGATTCGTTCTAGAGGTATAAGTTGTGAATGAAATCTTGGCTAACCATTTTTTTTCAGATTATGCCAAGATATTGTTCTTGTGAAAGTTGAAGTTGCCGAACTATTATTCTCACCTGTCATTGTTAACATTGCTGAAAGAAAAGACTGATGTTGATCTATGTACACTTATCTGAAATAAGGTTATTTGCTCGCTTTCACCCTGTAGAGATGCCAATTAATTCATATTATATGCATGCCGAACTGTCAAATAATATTCAGTGCACTCTTTCACTCTGAGATTACACTTAACATCGATTGATTGTGTGATATGTAATCTGTTAGGGATTTGGATCTTTTGCTTGCATAAATTCATAACATTTTGGGAGAAGGGCAAGTCTTGTTTTTGTTGTGGACATGCTTTCAGGTCTACATTATACTGATTTCTGTGTTTTATGGATTATAGGTTTTCCTTCTGTTGCATGTGCAAGAATGCGTTTTGAGTGAGTCCAGTGTGTTGATTTGATCAATTCGGGTTATTTTGCATGCTCTCAATGAGCTTCGTATTTGTCATATGATGCAGAAGATGAGGTCACCTGCTTTTTGGCACAAGACCAAAGTACTCAATGTAAGGTTTTTTGCTTGTTTTGACATCTGTTAATACATCAAGAAATACTTTATGGCAATATGCATTTGTAGAAGCTTAATCTCTCACATTAAACGATTCAACAAAAAAATAAACTCCCTGGCTCTGGACTGAAGTCGATTGCGGTGTCACCCAAAGTAAATGATCATCAAGGCACATCAAGAATAACATTTTCGACATTGATGTGGGAAAAGGTATGTGCTTAAGTGTTGCTCTACAACGAAATAGCCATTTGATGTAACTCTTTTTGTTTCCACCATTGAATTCTATTAGTGGCAGTTAGAGTTTTTACAGACGTATGACATGAGGTGAACGAAAAATAATATAGACCTTCAATGTGGTTCAATCTTTCAACTAGACAGATTGTTATCGATAGCATGCTTCGCACTATCAAGGAGGTAAAGTATCGTTTAAGTTGTTCCTTATTGTAGTTAGGCAGGTTCTTTCTCTTAGTGCTTTTCATTTTACATTTTGTTGGAGGTGCAATCATACAAATTTATACTTTGGTTTACCAAATTGCTTCAGGGATAGGCAGTACAAGAGCTTCATCAGGGTCTGCAATCTTTCAGGTACTTCTTTGTGCTAACCATTCTTCTTAAAAGTAATTATATTAATTGTTTTAAATGTTTGATCACCGTTTTTGAACGATATAACATTTTAAAAAGGAATTTGTCGTAGTTCCATTTTACGGGTACCAACAGTCACCGAATTCTAATCAAATTGTGGATTGGAATTCAATTTTTAATTTGTAATTGTTGTGGAGAGAAAGAAAATTCTCTTTGCTGCTTACCCACTTCTTTTTTTAAAAATTGCATTTTGCATTGATTTCCCTTGCGAAAAAGATTGCCCTTCATCATCCATATCACACATTATTTCAGGTATAAAGATGACAATTTAAGAAAGGTCATTTAACGTGAATTTGAAGTTATAAACTTGTCTTTGGTTCTTAATTTCCAGTTTTATGATGCTGTTTGTTAAATGAGGTGAGTTGTTTTTATTCTTTTGATCTATAGCTTCTATCTCTTGCAAATGGTGATTGCATCAAGGACAAACAATGCAGTAGGAACTCATTTGCGGTAGACAAACAATGCAGAAGATCCGTTAAGAGAGATTTGATCTTACCATGGAGCTATAATCAATCAAGTACACATTCTATTTCTTATGTTTTATTCATTTTCTTATGTTTTTGTTCTGTGGCAGATGAAGCAGATGGTGGAAATATACTTAAAACTTGCAGAAATGGAAACAAGGAAAGATGTAATATTGAGCATTGTACATTTTCTTACATCCTATATGGATTATGAATTGACAACCACTTAATCATATTTTTTTTAAGTTAACATTTACATTTGGACAGGACACCAATCTATGAGTTACTCTACCAAGAGACTTACGATATCTCTGTGAATTGGGGCTTGTGAGCTTTTATTGTTTTTTCCTTTAGTTAGTTTCTGTTTTTAAAACCAAAATTATAATTTTTAATGATCATGGAAATATTTAAATTTTTCAGGAAATCAGTATCTTGAAGGTTTTTTCCCCACTTCAAGGGGTTGGCTGATACAGTGATGTAAGTTGTTGCTCTTGAAATCTAGTGCTTTGCAAAGATAATGATGCATCTAGCAAACAGTTTCCCTATCAGACTTAACTTAAGAAATTTATTTTACCAAATTCTTCATCTATGGTAGAAATTTGATAAACGAAGTAAAATAGATGTCGAATAGGGACTGATTTTATTGAGGAAATTAATAATTAGCTCCTAGTGGTTTCAATATTCTGCCATCTGCTTCCAGATTTGGATTTCTCTTTGAAATTTTCTGAATAATGTTTTCAAGCATAATTTGTTGACATGGTCAGATCCCACCTAAATTATTGATTGCATAAGCAAGTTTGTATCCTGCAACTCTCAAATTGCTCAGGTGGGGAATTATAATCTGAGTTGCATTAATTCTCATCGCATATCTTTCTGTTGCAAATGAGCTGAAAATCCAATTTTTCTGTGTTGCTTGCTTTTTCTTGTTAACCAGCCAATCATTTGGAAGCTTTTTATGCTTCTACGAGACCCTTATTATCGAGTCAGGTTACACCTATGACGGCGAATGGGTATTTTTTTCATACATGGGATGTTCATTTTAAGCTCTTCCAAGATATATTGTATGTAATTTTGTTGCAATTTACTGGATTTTTAACTCGAACTTTTCTATGTGTTGACGAACATCATTTTAAGATGCTTGGTCAGGATATTGCATTGGTTAATGCACAAGACATCTTGTCCTAGAATTTTACTGAGTTATATTATCTTGTTTCATTTTTTCTTGTGGTTTCATATCACATCTTTAAAATGCGTTTGCAGCTTAAATCTGGGTGTGAAGTTGGTCTCTGCCTCGGTAGATAAGCTTGTTAAAGCAGAAGAAGTCTTGGCTTTTGGTCCACAACCAAGCCCTTTATTGGAGATTGCCATTATCACACTCATGCATCTTGTGTTGCACAGTGAACAGATAGAGTTACAGGTACATCAATGCATAATTTTCTCTATATAAGAAATAAAAAGAAGTTGCCTTCTCAGTGGCTATATCATGTACACATGTTTTCAAGAAGGCCATCTTTTTCCTTCCAAATGGCGAGAGTTTTCTTCAACTTAAAAAGCTAGTCAAGTAGCCGAATGTATCAGTTTTCTTTCGATATTCAGGCAAAATTTTCCGTTCAATATATTTGAAGACAAAAGTCAGAAAGAAACTGTCAAGGAAAAACAAGCAACAAACACCAGCAAACAATGGTTTGCATCAAATAAGCAGGAATCAGCAGCATATCAAGGTTGTTTCAGCATGAAAATTATTAACATGAATCCAGTGTTTTCAGGTATATATCTAAAAGCACTTTTTTGCTTATCTGCAGATGTGCCTGTAAAAGACTCCTGTTCGGTTCTTCAAGTATGAGAATTGGAGGTTGTATTTCCCTCAAATGAGGGATCTTTTACTAAGTAGTTGGAAGAACACCAAAACCTTATCAGACAAGGTTAGCAATGGGTGAAGTGACTGAATAAGATGCAAGTCATCTTGCATAGGCATATTTGTGTAACAACACTTCGTTTTCCTTATCTGCAAGTACGTCTGCAAAAGACCCCGGTTCGTTTCCAGGAGAATCAGAGATGCCAGTTCACTCAAAAGAGGGATCTTAGTCTCTTAAGAACTCAAAGGAACGTCAATTATCTTATCAGGCAATGGTATCAAGAGGTTATGTGGCAGAATAAAATCCAAGTTTTCTTACTTAGCTATGTTTTCAAGAAGGTAGTTCTAATTGGTTTAAATGCATCTTTCTTGCTTGGAAATGTTTCTGAAGTTAAGTTTACATTAGAATCGTTCTGTTTTATGATTGTACTTGATCTTTGCTATCTATTTTCACTGTCAGGGTATTTTTATGATTCGTGTTGTTTCTGCAATTGAAATGGAAAGCCCTAGGAAGAAATTATTGGGCCTGGGCAGTATACTTGTTTTTGTTGATGTCTTCTGAGTTATAAACTAAAAGGAAAACTTGTGCATGGTACGTCAAAACCCTCTGTTTTACATATAGTGAACAGAGGATTGAAGTTAGATGAGGGATGTTTACATTACAAAATTGGCATGCTATTTCCCAGGCAATTGATCTATTACAGGCCGATGAGTTAGCTAAGGTGGAGGTGGATCAACCATGGAGCTGATTTTGTGGAGAAAGCCCTTGATTTCACTCTGCAACTTTAACCTTGTCTCTGTTTTAAAACTGGCACCAGCTTTTTCCAGAGTTGATTTCATCATCTCCACATTCAGTTTCATGAATTCAACATCAGGTATCTTGGCTGGAACATCAAGAATCAGCCTTTTTTGAATATTCCTTCTTTTTACCTGCCTTAAAACAACTGCAGGGCAATCATGTTTGAATGTTGCAAGAGCTTCCCCGAATGGTTTGCTATTCTGCAATATTCTAAAGGCAAATCTTGCATCTGAGCTTCGTTCGTATGGAACTCGGATGATTGATTCGTCTATTATCTCAATTTCAGAAACTTTCAGCAGCCCGAATCTGGAAAATATTTGTACCAAGGTTTCTATTGAAGGGAGGATGTATCCAGGGGCAAATGTCAAGAAAATACTACATTCTAGAGGCTCTTCATTTTCCAAAGGTATCTTTTCATTTAGCATACATTCTGAAGATACATTGCTATGATCATGTATAGTCATCTCTTCATAGCCTTTTTCTAATACTTTTCTTCTACTCATGCCTGCAATTCCTGAAGCGGTTTTACATGCCTTTTCCTTTAGCTTTCGCTTCTTATACTTGGGTTCGATGACATGCGTATACTCAGCCATTGGAATTTTCTGCTGAAAAGATGATCCAAAACCTGCAATTGTGACACAGGGATGATATTTTTATGATGTAGAAATGAATTCATCATATGAAATTGCATTCAAAAAATGGGGTTTTTGCAGGAGAAAATCAATCTGTTTTTTTTGCATTTGAATGAGGCAATTGCTTACCCATCATGCTTCCTTTTGCTCGCAGATCTGGGAATTTCTTAGTTGCTGCATCACTTTGATAATTACAGAATGAAACATTGCCTTCAACTTCATTTCTAAAAACAGGCAAGAAATGTCCTTTTTCTTCATGAAACTCGTTATATTTTTCACCGTACTTGTCGTTATTCATTCTCTTGTTGCATGTAGGAAAAATATGAAGCTCCCAGTGCATTTAAGTTGTATTTACAGACTCCTGGTAACTGCAATCTCGTACGTTCTTGTTGATTGACTTACTTCTCACTTGAACTACAAATGGAGGGATCACAGGATTTCATCGAAGAGCTAAAATTGGGCAGAAAAGAAGATCAAAAGGAGAAATAGTATACCCATTTGATAACCACTGAATTCAGAAAAAGTATTTACAAAATATGGGTGATTTAGAGTGACCGTGAAAACATTGCTGTTTTACGAAAGAACTACCGCCATAAAAGAACGGTGAAAGCTTTGGATTTGTAGACACTTGCAGTTTACAGGTGTTAATACGTGGGCACTTCAAAAGACAATTAGTAAATTATTGGGTTTGTTTGAAATAATTATTAAAATAATTAGATGGGTGTGATATGGAATGTTTTCATATCGATCAAGGATATCGTTTCTCTCTTGATCGGTACAGTCGACATATCATCTGATATGAAAATTATTTTTTCAAGTCGATTCAGAAAAGCATTGATTCCAACCTGGAAACCGTATTGGTCGAAATATCGGTGTCATCTGGTTTTTATTGGGTTGCTTGGTATCGTGATCAGCACAACGGTGAGGTGCGGTGAGATATTCAAATCGTGATTTTTTTAATGCACACAAAGCACAAGGTTAATTGTGATGTGATAATCGTTAAAAAATCATGACATCATCACAGTTGTTAAAACTAGTTGTATTTTCATCATGATTCTGGAAAAGTCTAATTTATCATCACTTCTATTAATTATAATATAATTATATTTATTATTTTATATATATAATGATATAATAATATTTTTATATAAATCATGATCATAATAACGTAATTTTATCAAACATACTTAATAATTCACGATTATGATATCTCACCACACATAACTGCATCGTAATTTTAAAAAGCTAAAGTAAACAAACCCATTGTACCAATTGTTATAACGGTGGTATATTGATCGGTATGAAAACATTGGTAATATGTAATAATTTGTAAAATTTTTATTAAAAATGTTGTATTATTAATGTTATTTATGTAAAAATATTTATATTTTTTTAATATTTTAAAAGGTATAACTGTATAAGGTTAATTATAATTTAATTATTAAAAATAAGGATTAATTATGTATTTTGCAAATGTGAACATTTGATTTAAATAGTGGTTGTGTAAACACGACTTTTCAGCGTGGGTATCTTAAAAATATCCTTTTGGTGAATTCATCTCAATCGAAAGTATTTTTAAATGTTGAAGCAAACAAATTCATTATTTGGGTGGTTGTGCATTTCCTAAATTTAATGAATTTTTATTTCTTATTTATAAACAAGCAAATTCTCATCTAATAACAAAGTGAAAGATGTATTGTATATGTTTTTTAGTTAATATGATAATAATGAATCATTATTTTGAAAATAAATCAAGTTTTTTTTAAATATCGATAGAAACTATGGTGCGGTGAGTCATGATATTTTTTAATGCACACAAAATAAAATCATAATAATTGTATATTTTTTAATCACAATTTCATCTCAGTTAATAAAAATAGTTGTGACACGATCGTAATTTATGAAATAACTAAATTATCCTTATTTTTAAAAATTAAAATATAAATATTATTTTTTTTATACATCAAAGTATAATGATATTTTTTTACATAAATAACAATTTACTTTTACCAAACACAAATGAATTCATGACAATCATATTTTTAATTTAACCATTACCGTTAACTATATCTCAACGCACCATATTTTTTTAAAAGCCGATACAAATAAACTCAAATGATATGCTGATCACTTTTCTCCAATGGTCGATTCTGCATTTTTATTGAAAAATACATAGAACACTGACATCTAAATTGTTTGACTAACGTTACCAATAAAACCACTTTGATAAGAAAGATATAATTGTTATAAATATAGACATAATGAGAATTTGCTTAAATTATTTAATATTATGGGTGGACATGAGCCGGCTCAATTCACAGGGTCAGTCTAACCGTACAAATGGGTCAACATGCGAAAACTATGTGTACGGATTGGATCACAAAAACTAACCCGTCAACCCGTACGGGTCAATTAGTATGGATCAATGGGTTGATATGAGCTACTTCCAATTATTTTTTAAATTTTAGAATTAATAATTATTTTTAAATTTATAATTAATATTATTTCAACCCGTTGATGGAACAAGAATTTTTAGTATCATGTCGGTACGTAGAGGTGGGCACGGATCCTGCCCAACGGGTTGCGGGTTGAACCCGTAAAACCCGTCAACCCGTAAGGGTTGGTAAACATTTTTGATCCGTTAATGGGTTGATCCGGCGGATTAGAAGTTCGGTCCAACCCATCGATGAGTTGAAAAAATATTAAATATAAATTAAAAATAATAATGTGACACATATCAATCCATTAATCCGTACGGTTTGATGAGTTGATTTTTACAGTCCAACCCATTTATATATTTTCCACGAATAGGACCTTGGCTTGACCCGTTTGCACGAATTGGACTGATCCAACAAATTTGGTCGATCCATGCCCACCCTTATCGGTACAGGTCCACAGACTTAACTCGTTGGATCAAACCCGTATCCATTCATAAAAGTGCCAAATAAGCTTTGGGCTAATTATTCGGAAGCCCGTTTAAAACGAAGGGCAGAAAAGAGACAAATAAATAGCCAAAAACAAACCATTTTGTAACAGAACTAATTATCACCCAGACACTTAAATCGTGACTGGAAGGAAGAAGAAGAGTTAACTTCTCCAGATAAATAAATGGCTTCGACGAAACGAGTTTGAGAGCTTCTGAATACATTAATTAACTGGGAAAATATTGCGAATAATTGTTACTTTTAATCAAAGCCACCCTTTCGATCGATTATTTAGTCTTGTAATTTGAAAGAAGAGTTTGAATTAGGGCATGGATGTCCGTTAGCTAATTGGGCGGCAAGTCTACAACTCGAATTCGAATGTCTCCAAACGGCTGTCTGTATTTTACAACGGTAATGAAGAGAGAGTTCGTAAATAAATATCTTCTCCCCTTGGAGCGGGTGACTCTGTGAGCATTCCAATTCCTCCGCTATTCTACACTCCGCCTCTCGCAACCACGTCAACACTCTTGATTTTCCATTATCATCGCCAAATTTGTAAGGAAGACAACACTCACGATGCCAGCGTTACTTTGTTGGGTAACAACGACGATTGGGTCTCTCAGCACTGCCTTCACGTGGCACCACCAATTTCAACCGGATTTCATAATACGGCCAACATATCGGATTAATTGAGTACATTAACTAGTGCAGGGACGGGTATCGGTAAACGGTAGTTCAGTGCAACGGGTCTGAATGCCTGAAGCCATGGGGCAGTTTTTTTCATTTTACTTGACTTCTGTTGAGTGTCTGAAAATGAGCAGCAAATAAAGTTGATAATTGTAGGAGGGGCTGGCCGGACGTACTTCTGAGATGACGGTGCCAATATCCTCAAGGGAATACCAGGATATCATATCAAAGATTTCTTCTAACAAGGCCAAAACTCGTGAAGTGGTTTATTGACCCTTTTCTTTTGCTTTTTATTTGGGTTTGTGATATTTTTTATTCCTCTGGTTTGTCATCACAGGAAGCAATTAAGTTGTTTAGTGCATGGGTAGGAGGCGAAATATCAGCAGAGTTTTCTAGGTTTCTCTATGAGAATTCTTCATCACTTAAAACTAATGATTTCCGACATCGTGAGCAGTCCTCATATTACGGTTTGGGTGTATGTTTACATGTAATATCCTTTTAAGTGTTTAACAATTGTTGTTTTACAGCGGAGAGTTGACATTTTCAATTTCAATGATATATAATTCTCTCTAGAAAATACTTTTGTCTAGTCCATATTTTCCTTGACTCGTTGGTGATGTATATCCATGTTTGATTTATCCTGATAGTAATACGCTGGTCCATGTTGAATTTTTACATTTTTCATGTTTTTTCTAAGGACTTTTAACATTTGTGCTAAATATTGTATTACTCAGGGAATATATTCAACAGAAAAGGGCCAATGTGCTTTGTTGCGAGTGGATTCATATGAAAAGTCTTTGGTTGAGGTTTGATAGAATGTTTATTTCATATTTTGCTATATAAGACTTCATTTTCAACTTTTTATTGAAAACTTGCTTTCAGATCACGCTCATTCTCCAGAAACAGAGAGATTGGATTAATTCAAAGTTTTATTCATATAGCAGAAGAACAATTTTAATGATCTTCCAGCATTGTCTCAAGAAAATTTGTTGTTTTCATCCATTTTGACTTCACGTTTTCTTTTCCTTCTCCTTAGACGCACTCAAGAGGTTCTAATTTGGATTTATTTGAATGCCTAGTTGGAAAACTAGAAAGAAAAGCCTGTGGTAAGCTTCCATGCGTCTTGCTGCTTTGGGAGTTACCTAATTGTTACTTTTTATTTAGTTTGATGACTCATTTGTGCTGGAAAATTTACTCAGTATTTGTGAGGAATGCTTTAAATTGCGTTTTATATGCTAATTATCTCTTAAATTTTATTTTTTACTTCAGTTAAATCTATCGATTGAGGATTTTCTCTCTGGAGTACTTCTGGAAAACATTTGAGGAATGGGTTTGTCCTCCTGTCTATGCTATGATAAGATATTGTGATGACATTATTCTGAGGTTTTAATTATTACTATTTTTCTCTTAATTCGTTTTTGAGGTATAAGTTGTGAATGAAATCCTGCTAACCATTTTTTTCAGATTGTGCAAAGATATTGTTCTTGTGAAACTTAAAGTTGCCAAACTATTTTTCTCACATGTTTTTAACATTGCTGGTAGAAAGATTGATGTTGATCTATGTACACTTATCTCAAATAAGGTCATTTTCTTGCTTTTACCCCATAGAGATGCTGATGAACTCATATTATATTGCATGCCGGATTGTCAAATAATAATCAATGCATTGGTACTTTTTCACTCTGAGATTACACTTAAGATTGATTGATTGTGTGATATATAATCTGTGCATGGAGATTTATGAATGTGCATTTTTATTTGTGCACTTCAAGACCGTTGGGTTTAAGTGTTCATTGGAAATAGCTGCATTCATTAGGGATTTGTCAATTTTCCTTAGCTATTTTCCACAACTGACTACTGCTTCCAAACTTTGTTGTTTAATGATTGCTTATTTTACCAGGATTATTGGCTTGATGTTGATTATCTCATTGTAGCGAAGTCCACTGTTGTAAGTGGCTTTGTTGCCTGTTTTTATCTTAGAATATCAGCTAATATTTTTCCTTAATATTTTTTTCTTCATAAATGTGGATCTAATTTGACTACTTTTCTTTACATTGAGCATTGGTGTGAGCAACACTTAAATGGTCTCAACATCGGAAGCCCAGATTTCTCTCATCATGAGATGGTATGTTCATATGGTAATTTATTCCTAGCCCTATTATTTTTTATGATGACTTTGATATTCTTGTGTTAGCTGCCACTTCATGTTGATATTCTTGTGTCAGCCGTCACCCAAATCAATGAACCCGATGGTCTCTATGGCATCATTCAATCCCACAAGGTGTTTTGAATTTTATTTCAAATTTTTTATGTCTACTTACTCTGGTTATTATCTTTGAACATGAGGGTAACTGGAGTAAAGCCCTAGAATATTATGACTTGCAAGTACACTCTGAAGCTCTTCAACGAATGGCAAGTAGCTATGCGATTATGGAAACACAAGGTTTTAGCAGTTATGAATTATATATTCTTTGAGTAAGAAATTATTTAAGAAGGATATTGCGAGTCATTTACCTGGCTGTTGCAAGCCAATATTAAATGAATTCTCAATATGCAGAAAAAGGAGCTTGATGCACTTGTGAAGCGTTTTAAAAGTTCTGTTAAAGTAAGTCACCTTTATTGTTCTGCTCTTGTGATTTAGAAAGCACTCATGACTTCAATTTTATTAGTATGGGTTTCTTTATGAAATTTTGAGTTACAAAGCCGATTATTCATTGAAAATACGAGAGCTTCAAAAGCAACTTGCAATGGGCCAACAAGAAGAACATAAATTACAGGTGTGAATATGTTATACTTTTTCTTAGGAAATGTGCATTCTCAATTTGGCATGTGAAATATCACATGCTTATTTCACATTTTTGGGTGGCATGCCGGGGTTTAGCACCGCCTTATGCTTGACTCTATTGGACTGAAGCTTATTGCTTTTCAAGGGAAGCTTTTACATCTTTATATTCTTCTCTTTCATCTGTGTAACCAGAAAGACAGAGATAATTCACTATGCACAACTCTATCAGGATACAAACAATGCTTGATCATTGGCGAAAAATATGATATTCGGGTGGTATGTACTCACTGTTGAATTTTTAATTAATTTTCTTACAAATATTTTATATTGTGATGTAAAAAAAACCTGATAGAATATTTTCTTGTCTTCTCTTAGATGTTCCGCCTAACTTCAATGTGGTTAAATATTTCAACTCAACAGATTGTTATTGATAGCATGCTTGGCACTTTCAAGGAGGTAAAGTACCATTTATGTTGTGCCTTTTGGTAGTTAGGTAGGTTATGTCTCCTAGTGCTTTTCATTTGACATTTTGTTGCAGGTTCAGTCATACATATTTATACTTTGGTTTACCAAATTGCTTCACGGATAGGCAGTACAAGAGCTTCTTCAGGGTCTGCAAGCTTTCAGGTACTTCTTTGTGCATGATTTTATTATAGTGTTAACCAAATTTCATTAAAGTAATTATATTAATTGTTTTAAATTTTTAATCACCGTTTTTTAAACGATATAACATTTTAAAACGAATTTGTCGTGATTCCTTTTTACGAGTACTAATAGTCACCGAATTCTAATCAAATTATCGATTAGAATTCGATTTTTAATTTGTAGTTTGTGGAGACAAAGAAAATATTCTTTTCTGCTCACCCACTTATTTTTCAAAAAAATGCAGTTGGCATTGATTTCCCTTGTTAAAAAGATGGCCCTTGATCATCCATATCACACAATGTATAAAGATAGCGATTTAGGAAAGGTCATTTAGCGTGAATGTTAACCTATAAACTTGTCTCTGGTTCTTAATTTCCAGTTTTTTTATGCTGTTTGTTAAATGAGATGAGCTGTTTTTATTCTTTTGATCTTTAGCTTCTATCTATTGCAAATGGTGATCGCATCATGGACTGACAACACAATAGGAACTCATTTTTGGTAGACATGGACAAGAAGATTGCTAAGAGATCTTTCATCTTACCAAGGAGCTATCATTAGTCAAGTACGCATTCTATTTCTTATGTTTTATTCATTTTCTTATGTTTTTGTTATGTGGCAGATGAAGCAGATGGTGGAAATATACATAAAACTAGCAGAAATGAAAACAAAGAGAGATGTAATATTGAGTATCCTGCATTTTCTAACATCCTATATGCAATTTGATTTGACTACCATTTAATCATATTTTTCTTGATTTAACATATTCATTTGTACAGGATACCAATCGACGAGTTACTCTATCAAGAGACTTACGAAATCTCTATGAACGGGAGCTTGTGAGGTTTTATTGTTTTTTCCTTTAGTTAGTTTTCTTTTTTTAAAACCGAAAATTTAATTTTTGAAGATCATGGAAATATTTAAATGTTATTTTCCGAGAGGAGTTTCTCATTGCAAATTCATGCCAAGGCGTTTAAACTCTCCTTGATTCAGTTAGTTTTTAGATATTGATGATCTAGTTTTTTTTGTTTGTCAAATTGATTAACAAGAATCACTGACAAACATATAGCAGTTAGGATATCTCAAGACACTAATAAGACTTGTTATTTTTTGACGTTTAGTTACATTATAATGATGTCAAAGTTGGCTACATGCTGTGGTTCTTCATCTCAAGTCTTACTGCAACAATATACTGTTACTTTGCAGGTTAGTTTACAACTTTATTTTGATATTAAATGACATGTGATTATTAGTGGTGGGCAGGGGTCTAGCCTAATGGTTACGAGTCGAACCCGTATTGGTTGATAAATTTTATTGACTTTCAACTGGTTGAAAATACGGCTCAACCTGTTGACGGGTCTAGTTAAACTACCCATAAACTAAACACTTAAACTAAAATATCTTCAATTTTAATTTAAAATAAAATTAAAATTCTTGAAAATTTCGCGGGTCAATTGGTTGCACACTAATATTTGGCTTGTTTAGAGACACGGGTTGTTCTACTTGGTTGTAGGGTCTGATTATATGCATTGTTATTTAGGCAAAGATGCCTCTTCCATTGAACTATGGAAGTATCGCTAAATTTCCAAAGTTGCACATTTTGGCAACATATTTTGCTCAAACTATCACAACTATCTATCTGCTCAATACTATTCATTAAATATATAAAGTGTAAGTTGTTTTGTTAAGAAAATGATTAGTTTTAAAATATATTGCATGTTGTATACAGGATGACTGCTTGGTGAACAACTTGAGGAATTAACCTTTTAAATTTATATTAACATTCAAATTGTTAATGGCATGATTGCTACTCCTCTGAATTAATTGCCTATTGTGGTTCTTGTTCATCTCAAGTCTTGCAGCGGGCAACAACTTGCTGGTAATTTGCAGGTTAGTTTTTAACTTTATTTTAATATGTGATTATGAGGAGTGGGTT
Source organism: Utricularia reniformis (assembly GCA_009725065.1). Taxonomy (NCBI): domain Eukaryota; kingdom Viridiplantae; phylum Streptophyta; class Magnoliopsida; order Lamiales; family Lentibulariaceae; genus Utricularia; species Utricularia reniformis. Next base: position 99,716 of record RWGZ01000244.1, read on the forward strand.
ACGGGTTCGACCCGTATGGGTTGAGAAATTTTCTTGATCCGTCAATGGGTTTAAAGTACGGCTAAACTCGTTGACAGGTTGAGATAACCTAAACCCTGAACTAAAAAACCTTAAATAAAAAACTTAAAATTTTGGTCCATTTCAACTTTCTACTTGTACGGTTAATCCGTATGGGTTGAAGAGTTGAATTTCGTGGGCTAACTTATACACTAATATTTTCTAGTGATTATTAGTTTCACAAGTATTACGTTAGCTAGCGAGGACCATTCTAATAAACTTGCCTCTATTCTATGGTAAAGTGGAAAATATATCGTATATGTTTATTAATTAATGCGATAATAATTAATCACTATTGCAAAAATACTTAAGTTTTGCTTAGAGCATCAAATGCAATTGCGATGTCATGAGTTATGATTTAATTTTTCTAACATATATAAAACAAAATCAAAATAGTTGTATATTTATTCCTAAAATATGTGACATCAAAATTTGCTAAAATAACATATGTCAAGAGTGATTTAAGAGTTTAGCTTTACTTTTAATAATTTAAATATAAATATAATAATTTTTTTTATTTCTAAGAGTATATTGACATTGTTTATATAAATCACGATTATCATACCGTAAATTTATCAAATACTTTATTAAATTAACTGTCTTCTCATTTCCAATTTAACCATCATTGTTTTAAGAAACACTCAATTTATCGTGTTAAGTTGATTCAAACAAACCCATAATGCTATGTTGGTCATTGGTCGCCATCCGCACCATTTCTCCAATATTTTTGGTCGGATAGACATTATTAAAGTTGTTTGAACTTTGAAGCTATTTATAAAATTCAATGATAAAAGTAGTTTCATTAAACGAAATATCGGTCCAATAGACTACTAAAGAGTTAGTGTTGTACACATTTTCTCTTACATGTTATCAGTAGGGGTGTACGTTCAGTATTTATCGAACCGAACAAAATTTCAAATACCGAATCATTTTTTTTCGGTTAAATAAATATTGAATTGTTTCGGTTCGATAAATACTAAATTGTTTCGGTTCGGTTTTGGTATATACTGAATTTTTCAAAATTTTAAAAAAATAATATATTAATCATACTAATATATTTAATTAGATGATTATTTTATTGTACCGAACGCCTAAATAACTAAAATTTAAAAATCGAATACATCATCGATTTTTGAAATTCGGTATCGGTTCAGTAAAAAAAATTGGTATAGTGTTAGATATTCGGTTACTACCTGGTTATTAGTACTGAATGCTTTTAGTACTCCAATAATAAAAAATGAAAAATATTTTCGCATATTATTATTTCCGCAAACTTAAACTTGTTTTTAACATTGAACCCCACGATTCTCTTGGAACTAAAACATTATTTTATAAATTTATAAAACTTAACTTAATTATAATGAGAGAAAATGATGTGTTTAGTTCTCGTAGTATAGTAATTTTGGCAAATTTATTCTCCAACTTTATTTGGCATCCACAATCTCATAGTTTAATTAGTGTGGCAAATTAGTACCCAAATTACAATAAATGTCTATTTGGGTAGTTTTGGTAAAAAATACCTTAAATTAAAAAAAAAACTTAAAATTTTGGTTCATTTCAACCATGTACCCATACGGTGGATCCGAATGGGTTGAAGAGTTGAATTTCGTGGGCCGACCTATACACTAATATTTCCTAGTGATGATTAGTTACACAAATATTATGTTGGCTAGAGATAAGGATGACAATGGGTAGGATTTTGGCCGGGTTTGATTAAATTCATGCCTACTCCACCACTTATAACTTCAAATCTATGTCCACCTCAAATACACATTGGGTTTGATTATTCAAATTCATGTCCTTTGCGAATAATCTAACCCATGTAAAATGGCATATAATAAAAAAAATAAATGATTTTTTTCACTTTTACGACAATATTTTTCGAAACTTTTTAAAATATTTAAAATAAAAAGTAATGTAAAAAACTGTTAAATTTCTAGGGTTAGGTCAATTTACGTGGGGAGTGTGCTCGGATATAATGTATAAGAGAGAGGGGACCACACCGTAAAAGACTTAAACAAGTCATTTAGTATAATCTACATTTCCTCTTATAAACCAATCGACCCCACAATCATTTTCCGAAGTGGGATAGTATCCACTAATTTAACACATCCCCTCAAGTTGGACTCGACCAATTCAAATCGGTGGATTACCAATCGTTCAATTTCATTAAACCTGACTAATCTCCGGCAAGCTCACTGAAAAATTTCCAAACCCACTCTGATACCATGTTAAATTTCGAGAGTCATGTCAATTTACGTGGGAAGTGTGTTCATATATAACGTATCAGAGGGATTGTTTATAAGAGAGAATGTTGATCATACTAAATGACTTGTTCAAGTCTTTCACGGTGTGATATGCTCCCTCTTATACGTTATATTCGAGCACACTTCACACGTAAATTGATTCGACTTTAGAAATTTAACAAGAACATATCAAACTTTGAAAATAGTACAAAAGTTATTATAACAAGTCATTTTAAACTCTAGAAGTTTGTAAATATATTCTTTAATATAATTGAATATATAATCGAAAAGATTAAAACTAATTGTCGTTTGATGTTAATATTCTTTAATTTTTTCAACACAAATATTTTTTTTATTTGATTACTTAACTTAAAAAAATTTACAAATATATCTAGATTTTAAATAGTGTAAATAACATATTTATATATTAAAAGTGACAAATAACACTTTAATTTGTAGAAATCGATTATAAAAAAATGGACGAGAAATTATCATTTTATACTCGATTTTTATTTATGAATATGTGTAAAATATACAATTTCTAAACATTGGACATCGTTTTTACATTATATTTGGTTACAAAATAAATGAAAATATTATGATAAAATCACAATACACACTACCAAATAAACATAATTTTATAAAATTGATGAAATAAATTCTTAATATGATAATTTATAAATTTAATCATAATTGCATATGATGAATATATAACTATGACATATAAGATATTTATACATTAAGTTTGGTGGGTGTGATGATTATGATTTTTGGTTTGAGTAGAAATCTATATTCACACCACCCAATTGCGGGTTTATTATTTTTAAATCATTGTCCTCCCTATATCCACAAAAAATACAACCTTCATAGGTAAGATATGGTAGGATATCCACGGCTTGCGTTTTTTGCCATCCCTAGCTAGAGAGGGCAATCTAAAAAAAGCTACCTCTAGTCCCTTTTAAATGTGTAGTTAAATTGGATTCTCGTTGAACAACAAATTGGATTCATATATTTTTTTAAATTAATACGATACTAATTAATTACTNCATAATGCCATGTTGGTTATTGGTCGCCACCTGCATCATTTCTCCAATATTCTTGGTCGAATAGATATTACTAAAGATGTTTGAACTTTGAAGCTATTTATAAAATTCAATGATAATATTAGTTTTATTAAACGAAATATCGGTTGAATAGACATTACTAAGTGTTGTAGAAACTTTCTCTTACATGTTATCGGTAGGGGTGTTCGTTCGGTAAATAAGGAATCGAACAAAATTTCAAATACCGAATATTAAATTGAATTTTTTCGGTTCGGTAATACTAAATTGTTTCGGTTTGATAAATATTAAGTTGTTTCGGTTCGATTTCGGTATATACCGAAATTTTCAAATTTAAGAAAAAATAAAATAATAAATTAATCATACTAATATATTTTATTAGATGATTATTTTATTGTGTCGAACACCTAAATTTAATAATCGAATATAGAACCGTTTTTTGAAATTCAATATCAGTTTAGTAAAAAAATTGGTATAGGGTTCGTTATTCAGTTAGTACCTAGTTATTAGTAATGAATGCTTTTGGTACTGCAATAATAAAATAAAAATAATTTCACAAATTATTATATTTGCAAACTTCAATTTATTTTTAACATTGATCGGGTGATTCTCTTCAACTGAAGCATTATTTTATAAATTTATAAAACTTAACCTACTCATAATTAGAGAAAAAATGATGTGTTTAGTCTCCGTAGCTTAGTTATTTTGACAAATTTATTCCCAAACTTCATTTGGCATCCACAATCCCATAGTTTGATTAGTGTGGGCAAAAATGATCTCTCAATTATATCTACCATTTTGATATATGAAATTATTAGTTCTCTCAAAATCATTGTTACAAAAATATTGAATATTATGTTGTCCAGAGAGGGTGCCGTAAAAAAATCGCATCGCCCTTTGATTTACTCAGCAATAACACTTGTAATAAATATAAGCAATCTCAAAACACACTTGTAAATGTCATATCCTATCTTTTTTTTCTTAGTTAAAAATCAAACGGATTCTAATTGAATAATAAAATGGAAGATAGATTTATATGTTTTTAAATTAAAATGATAATAACAAATCACTATTTCCATATACATAAGTTTTGTTTATGAAATTGAATGAAATTGCGTTGTTAAGAAATTACAATATCCTAAGCTACAAAAACCCTTGTGCCACAATTTTGATTTACGAAATCTTACATTAATAAGTCAAATATAAATATAATTATTTTTTTTAATATATAATGATATATTTGTATTGTCTACTGTAAATTTGCCAAATACTTTAAATAAATTCATGATAATCTAATATTTTGTTTAATATCGTGCATTGTTTTTTTAAAAGCCGATATAAATATACTCATGTTGTTATGTTGGTCATGGTACCACCATGTACCATTTTTCCGATGTTTCGATCGAATACATTTTTACGTAGAACACAAACATATCTACATTTTTTTACTAACATTATTGGAAAAACAATGTTAGAGGAATCCTATATAATAGGATTCATGAATAAAGACACATTAAGAATGCATTTAAATTATTAAAGAATAATTGAAGTCATTTTCAATTTTTTAAAATTAATTATAAAAAATAGTTTTATTAAAAAGTACTGTTGCAAAGAAATAATATTAAAAACTCTAATGTTGATATAAACAATAGTATATTATTTACGTAAATTTTAATTTATTTTTAATAATGAACCCACAATTCTATAGAACTAAAACATTAATTTATAAATTTTAATTTAATTATAATTATTATAATAATTTGAGATTGGAAATATTCAAATAATTTTCAACTAAAAATATTAATATACCAAATTAAAGTATTTTAGTTGAATTTGTTTAAAGAATGATGACAATATTATTAAATTACCAACCATTTATACGAGTTGAATTGGACCAATGAGTTTTACCGACCCATACCCACCCTATCGGGATGGGTTTCACGGATGGAACCGACACCCACCCATAAAATTGCCCAAATAAGCTTTAGGCTAATTACTCGGACGTCCCGTTTAGAACAAATGGTAGAAAGGAGACAAATAAATAGGGAAGAACAACCCTCTTTTGTAAATAATAGAACAATTTGAATCCTGACTAGAAGGGAAGAAGAAGAGTTAACTTATCGGGATAAATAAATGGCTTCGACGGAACGAGTTTGAGAGCTTCTGGACACAATAAACTATGTCTTATAGAAGCCACCCGTTGCGTGGAGTAGTTAATTGGGCGGCAACTTACTCTCCAAGTCTGTAACTCGAATTCGAATGTCTCCAAACGGGTGTCTGTATTTTACAACGGTAATGAAGAGAAAGTTGGTAAATAAATATCTTCTCCCCTTGGAGCGGGTGACTCTCTGAGCATTCGAATTCCTCCGCTATTCTACGCTCCGCCTCTCCCAAGCACGATAACACTCTTGATTTTCCATTATCATCGCGAAATTTGGGCCGTAAAAGTTTCTTCAGATTACAAGGAAGACAACACTCACGACGCCAGCGTTACTTTGTTGGGTAACGACGATTGGGTCTCTCGTGGCGCCACCAGTTTCTACCAGATTTCAAAATACGACCAACATATCGGATTAATTGTGTACATAAACTAGTGCAGGGGCGGGCATCGGTAAACGGTAGTTCACTGCAACGAGTCTGAATGTCTGAAGCCATGGGGCAGTTTTTTTCATTTTACTTGACTTCTGTTGAGTGTCTGGAAATGAGCAGTAACTAAAGTTGATAAATGTAGGAGGGGCTGGCCGGACGTACTTGTGAGATGACGGTGGAAATATCCTCAAGGGAATACCAGGATATCATATCAATGATTTCTTCCGACAAGGCCAACACTCGTGAAGTGGCTTCTTGACCCTTTTCTTTTACTTTTTCTTTGTGTCTCTGATATTTTTTATTCCTCTCATTTCTCATCACAGGAGGGATTAAGTTGTTTAGTGCATGGGTAGGATGTGAAATATCAGCGGGTTTTTCTAGGTTTCTCTCTGAGAATTCTTCATCACTTAAAACTAATCATTTCCGACATCGTGAGCAGTCCTCATATTACGGTTTGGGTGTATGTTTACATGTAATATCCTTTTAAGTATTTAACAATTGCTGTCTTACAGAGGAGAATTGGCATTTTAAATTTCAATGATATATAATTCTCTCTAGAAAATACTTTTATCTAGTCCATATTTTCCTTGACTCGTTGGTGATGTATATCCATGTGTGATTTATCCTGATAGTAATATGCTAGTCCATGTTGAATTTTTACATTTTTCATGCTTTTTTCCTAGGACTTTTAACATTTGTGCTAAATATTGTATTACTCAGGGAATTCATTCAACATAAAAGGGCCAACGTGCTTTGTTGCGGGTGGATTCATATGAAAAGTCTTTGGTTAAGGTTTCATAGAATATTTATTTCATATTTTGCTATATAAGACTTCATTTTCAACTGTTTATTGAAAACTTGCGTTCAGATCACGCTCATTTCTCAGAAACAAATAGATTGGGCTAATCCAAAGTTTGTTCATATTCCAGAAAGACAATTTTAATGATCTTCCAGCATTGTCTCAAGATAATTTGTTGGTTTCCTTCATTTGAACTTCATGCTTTCATTTCTTTCTCCTTAGGCGCACTCGAGAGGTTCTAGTTGGAAAACTAGAAAGAAAAGCATGTGGTAAGCTTCCTTGCTTCTTGCTGCGTTGGGAGCTACTTAATTGTTACCTTTTATTTAGTTTGATGACTCATTTTTTCTGGGAAATGAGATGACTGCGGCAATATCCTCAAGGGAATATCAGGATATCACATCAAAGATTTCTTCTAACAAGGGCAAAACTCGTGAAGTAGCTTGGTGACCTTTTTCTTTTGCTTTTTATTTGGGTCTCTGATATTTTTTATTCCTCTTATTTCTCATCATATGAAGGGATTAAGTTGTTGAGTGCATGGGTAGGATGCATGATTTTGGTGTCATAGGTTCCTGTTGTAACATCTCAATTTCCTGTTGACCGAACTTGTCCATATCCTGAAGGTATTTTTCTCAGGGTTGGCTGATACAGTGATGTAAGTTGTTGCTCTTGAAATATAGTGCTTTGCAAAGATGATGTTGCATCTAACAAACAGTTTCCCTTTAAGACTTACCTTATGAAATTTATTTTACCAAATTCTTCATTTATTGTAGAATTTGATAAACTAAGTGAAATAGATGTCGAATAGTGACTGACTTTATTGAGGAAATTTATAATTAGCTCCTAGTGGTTTAAAATTTTGCCATCCGCTTACAGATTTGGTTTTCTCTTGGAGTTTTGCTGAATAAAGTTTTCAAGCATAATTTGTTGGCCTGGGCTGATTGCACTAAAATTATTGATTGCATATGCACGTTTTGTATCCTGCAACCCTCAAATTGCTAAGGTGGTCAATTATTATCTAATTTGCATTAATACTCATTGCCTATTTTTTTGTTGCCGATGACCTGAAAGCATTTTTTTTCTGCGTTGCTTGCTTTTTCTTGCTAACCAGCCAATCATTAGAAAGCTTTTATGCATCTCTGGGACGCTGATTATCGAATCAGGCTATACCTAGTACGGCGAATCGGTATTCTTTTTTCAGACATGGGATGGTCATTTTCAGCTCTTCCAAGATGTATTGTATGTGATTTTGTTGCATTTTACTGGATTTCTAACTTGAAGTTTTCTATGAGTTCAGGACCATCATTTTAAGATGTTTGCTTAGGATATTGCCTTGGTTATTATGCACATGACAGAGTCTTGAAACCCCGTTGAACTGTATTATATTGTTTCATTTGTTCTTTTGGTTTCATATCACATCTTGAATATGGGTTTTGCAGTGCAAATCTGGGTATGAAGTTGGTATATGCCTATGCAGAGAAGCTTGTGAAAGCAGAAGAAGTCTTGGCTTTTGGTCCACGACCATGCCCTGTGTTGGAGACTGCCATTATCACTCTCATGCATCTTGTGCTGCACAGGGAACAGAAAGAGTTACAGGTACATCAATACATAATTTTCCATGTAAGAAATAGAAAAGAAGTTGCCTTCTTGGTAGCATCTGCCTTCTCTTCCTTCTATTTGTACTGTGGCTATACCATGCACACACGTTTTCAAGAAGGCTGTCCTAATTGGTTCAAATGCATCTTTCTTGTTTGGAAGTATTTATCAAGTTAAGGTTTACATGGAAATCATTATGTGTTATATGGTTGTATTTGATCTTTGCTATCTATTTCACTGGCAGGCTATTTTTATGATTTGTGTTGTTGCTGCAATTGAACCGGAACAAAGGTATCAAATTCAACTTATTTCATGTTTCCTAATTTGATGATCTAACTGATGATTTTTCCAGGGAGCTAGTTTGTGCTGCACTTGATAGTTTATCTGTGGAATTAAACTACAGCAACAGAACAAAGGTGATATGCTTCTACCAACTGATAGTAATGACTGGGGATAAAGGATAGAAGAATATTATCTAATCTAATAATGTTAGCGCTATGAGAAGAATTAAATAATGAAACTAGGAAACTACCTAGATTGATATTAGCTTCATTTCTGCATGTATATCTCTTGGGTTGCTTATGGTGTAAGCGTGGTTGCTCTCTCTCGTTGAGGTAATTGAGCAATATGTTGTCGAATGGTATCAATCTTAAATTTTAGTCTTAAAGATAGTCGGGTAGTTAATATTGTTAATTTATCTCGCAGACAAGAGATCTCTATGTAACATATGCTGAGGCGGTAAACTTCATTTACTATTGTTGCCATTGGCTTCTTCCAGCTCTGATATTACAGGAGGACACTCTTGGCATAGTGTTCTTGGTCAAGGCAAGAGTTTTTTATTTCTTTGTTATCAACTTCATTCTTTTTTAGTTGCTTTCAAGTTTGATAAGAATGAGTGATGAGATGTTTGTCTCCTAATATATCTGTAACGTGAAATGAGTCTGAATGCTAAGATTAGTTCCCCTCTAATAGTATCACTCTATATTTCTCAAATAGGGTAGTGTTTTTCCAAAAAATACATTTTTAATTATCTACTTGCAATTTACACAGTATGCTTGAATATAGAGTTACTACTACTACGTCATTTTGTTAGTGCATTATTGAATCAGTGATGAGGCTGGTTTTAGGAGCTTATTGATTGCTTAACTTTTGAATCTTACCGGTCCTACTTTTCTTCATTTTTTTCTTGGCATCCGAGTGTTCTCAATTATTATTTCTTAGACATGATTACATTTTTTTCTTTCAGGTTTCTTGCAAACCATCTGCTTCTTTAAGTTAAGTATCACTTTATACAATCTTCTCTATTTCTATGGCTATGTATTGCAGCAGAAAAAGGATATAGGGTGTTGGATACTTTAATTCTACAGTTTGGTGAGATATCCGAACAAGAAAGAGACGTTTTATTTAAGAATAATATGGCACAATTATAGAGCTTGATGCTTATTGCTCATTTTTGTTTGAGGATCTCAGGAAATCAGAGTCTTGTTGACAAGATTAACATATTGAGCCCAGACGGGGTACGGTATGCTTTTCTCTTTCGTGGGATAATGTATTTAGCCAAATGTTATTATCAATTACATTATTGATTGCAATTCTTTGGCTGGCTTAGAGACACGTGCTAATCTACTTGGTTGTAGAGCCGCCTTGCCGAGTACTTTTAAGTAAGTTCTAATTATATGTATTTTTATTTAGGCAAAGATGGCTCTTACATGGAACTATGGAAGTATAAAGTTCATGTATTAACCTGAACGTTATACTAAACATTAGACAGTTCAAGATTGCATGGTGAACAATTTGAGGTATTAATTTTTTAAATTTATATTAACATTAAAATTGTTATTGCCCTGATTTTTACTCCTCTCAATTAATTGCATGTTATGGTTCTTCTTCATCCCAAGTCTTACCGTTGCTGCAACAACTTACTGTTACTTTGCAGGTTAGTTTTCAACTTTATTTTGATATGTGATTATGAGGGGTGGGCAGGGTATGGGTTGAGAAATTTTCTTGACTCGTCAACGGATTTAAAGTACGGCTAAACTCGTTGACGGGTTGAGATGATCTGAACCCGTAAACTAAAAACTTTGAAATAAAAAAACTTAAAATTTTGGTCCATTTCAACAGTCTACTCGTACGGTCAATCCGTATGGGTTGAAGAATTGAATTTCGTGGGCCGACTTATACACTAATATTTCCTAGTGATTATTAGTTACACAAATATTATGTTTGCTTGAGAGGATTCTCTAAAAAAATTGCATCGATTCCCTGGTAAAGCTCCTAGTTAGATTGGATTCTCATTTAACAACAAAGTGTAAAATATATCGTATATGTTTTTTAATTAATATGATACTAATTAACCTTTCAAAAATACATAAGGTTTCCTTAGAACATCAAATGCAATTGCGGTGTTGTGAGTTATGATATAATTTTTATAACATATATAAAACACAATAATTGTATATTTATCGCAAAAAAATGTGATATCATCAAAACTGTTAAAATAACTGATGTCACGAACAATGTTTCATTATGAATAACATCAAATTTCGCTCGATACTGGTATTTTTTTGGTATCGTCCGGTATCGAGTATTAGGGTCGATTTCCGAGTTTTTTCGAGTTTGACCCTAAAAAATTAATTAAATATTATTTTCTAAAAAAATAAAATAAAATTTTGTACCGTTCGGTATACTGTTATATCGTTCATACCGGTTTGGACCGGTACGTGATTTCAGACCGGTATGAAGACATTAGTCACGTGTGATTTAAGAGTTGATTAATTTAATTACTTTTAATAATTTAAATATAAATATCATTATTTTTTATTTATAATGCTATGTTGGTCATTGGTTGCCACATGCACCATTTCTCCAATCTTTTCGATCGAATAAACATTATTAAAGATGTCTGAACTTTGAAGCTATTTATAAAATTCAATGATAAAAGTAGTTTTATTAAAGAAATATATGCAATAAAATATCGGTCGAATAGACATTACTAAAGATTTAGTGTTGTAGACACTTTCTCTTAAATGTTAGCAATAGAGGTATTCATTCGGTAAATATAGAATCGAACAAAATATACTGAATATATCGAATCGAATTTTTTCGGTTCAATAAATACTGAATTGTTTCTGTTTTGGTATATATCGAAATTTTCAAAATTAAATAAAATAATAAATTAATCATAATAATGTATTTAATTAGATGATTATTTTAATGTACCAAACACCGAAATTTAAAAATTTAATACATAACATATTTTTGAAATATGGTATCGACAGTGTTTTGAAATCCAGTCCAGTTTGTCTGTGCTAGGCGGTCGGGTCGTCAACCGGCCCATTGGATGGGCGGGTTGATGGGTTGTGAAATTTTTAAAAAATAAAAATATAATATAATATAATTTTTTTAAAAAACAATAAAAATAAATAAATTTAATAATATTTTCAACACTGGTTCGATAATATTTTCACAACGATTTGACAACAGTTCGATGACCAGTTAAAATTTCATGTTCACGAAACAAATCGTATTTAAGAACATTGGGTACCGGTTTAGTAAAAAAATTGGTATAGCGTTTAGTATTCGGTTACTACCTAGTTATTAGTATTGAATGCTTTTGGTACTGCAATAATAAAAATAGAAAAATAATTTCTCAAATTATTATTTCTGCAAACTTCAATTTATTTTTAACATTGAACCCCATGATTCTATGGAACTAAAACATTATTTTATAAAATTTAACTTAATCATAATTAGAGAAAATGACGTCTTTAGTCTGTAGTTTAGTAATTTTGGCAAATTTATTCTCAAACTTCATTTGGCATCCACAATCCCATAGTTTGATTAGTGTGGCAAAATGAGTCCCTAAATTATAGTAATCGTCTACAAAATTTCAATTAGTTTAAATCGGTTCCCAATTATTACGCATATTGGCAATTGAAGTCCCTTAATTTTTGCATATTGTCAAAATTGGTTCTCATTTTTTCAAATGTCTTTTAAATGTAAGTTATAGTTCATTTATATCGAATTTTAAATATTGAATATGGAATAATATAAAAATTAGCTATCGAATACTGAACTGTTAGGTAAATACTGAATTTATTGGTTTGGTTTCGGTATATACCTTGAATTTTTCAAAATTAAATTAAAGTAAACAAATAATTAGCTATATTTTTATAATTAAATAAGAATCATTATTTTAAGTTAAATAAATCTTCTTACCAAACCGAACACAATAATGATCTAAATGTGAATTTGATATTCGATTTCTAACGAATAGTGAACAACCTTAGTATTGTTGAACTTCCGGAAATATGTCAAAATGTGAATATTAATTTCGACATTTTTGTTATATGTGATTTTAGTGATTTTATGCACTTCAAGTTGAAGCTTTGTTAACTAAAATTGGGATTATATAACATACAAGAACCAAGACAACAAAACATTAGACAATTAGGGACCAAAATTGCAGTCAATGATGTGTAATGACTACAATTGTACCATTTTGATATATGAAATTATCAATTCTCAAAATCATTGTTACAAAAATATTGAATATTATGTTGTGTTAATACGGTGACGTACAAATAAAAATATTGCCCTCTGTTATACTCAGCAATAACACTTTAATAATTATAAGCAATCTCAAAACACATTTGTAAATGAGATATCTCGTCTTTTTTTTCTTAGTTAGAAATCAAAGGAATTCTAATTGAATAATAAAGTGGAAGATATATTGTATATTTTTTTAATTAAAATGATAATAACAAATCACAATTTCCAGATACATAAGTTTTGTTTATACAATTGAATGAAAATAGCGATGTCAAAAAAGTGTAACAAATGATAATTAAAGTGATAATAATAACAAATCACTATTTCAAGATACATAAGTTTTGTTCAAAACATTGAATGAAATTGCGATGTTATGAAAGTATAATATCCTAAGCTACAAAAACCCATGTGCCACGATTTTGATTTAAGAATTCTTACATTAATAATTAAAATATATATATAATTATTCTTTTCAATATATAATTATATATTTGTATTATCTTTATATAAATTATTATATTATATTGTAAATTTGTCAAATACTTTAATAAATTAATGATAATCTCATTTTTAGTTTAACTATCATATATCACCATATTTAGCAATCGTGCTTTGTTTTTTTAAAAGCCGATTTAAATATACTCATGTTGTTGTACTATATACCATTTCTCTAATGTTTCGATCGAATATATATTTACTTAGAATGCAAACACATTTAAATTTTTTAACTAACGTTATTGGAAAAACTATGTTAGAGGAAGGTTATATGATAGGATTTATGAATAAAGACACATTAAAAATGTACCTAAATTATTAAAGAGTAATTGAAGTCATTTTCAATTTTCAAAAATTAATTGTAAAAAATAGTTTTATTAAAGAAATATGGTCATAAACAAATAATACTAAAAACTCTAATGTTGATAGAAAAAATAGTATATTATTTACTTAAATTTCAATTTATTTTTAATAATGAACTCACAATTTTATAGAACTAAAACATTAATTTATAAAATTTAATTTAATCATAATTATTATAATAATTTGAGATTAGAAATATTTAAATAATTTTCAACTAAAATTATTAATATATTAAATTTAAAATATTTTATTTGAATTTGTTTAAAGAATGAAATCAATATTGATTGTTTTCCTAAGAACAAATAATTATTTCTAAAAGTGCGTAATATTATGTATGATCAAATCATTTGTCCAATTCACATAGTTTATTTTTTAAAAGTTTTCACATGATTAAATAATTTAAGTATTTTTAATAAAATAACTATTTAGTTTCAGTAATTAATTAAATATACGTAGAATTGAAAATTAAATTAAAATATATTTAATTAAGGGGAGATCCTTTCCTTTAAGGGGTATAATTATTTTTAAAGAGCCCGATTAGAAATAGGGCTGACCACGTGGAAGCCCGTTAGCTAAAGTGTGGGAACTGAGAACTTGCTATTCAAATTCGAATCTTGCAAGAAAAACACGTTTTTTCTTAGGCTCCGATACAAACGGCTCTATTTACAACGGCATTGAAGACTGAACTGTGTAAATAAATATGAGGAAGCGGAGCAGAGCGGTGGTGTTTGAGTACAGAAAGTGTTAAGCGTTAGCAAGTGAAGTATTCCATCGGTATTCCAGACTCCATCCTGACTGATCTACGTCAAGAAGAGTTCCTCAGAAGTAAGTTTACTGAATGCCTCTGAATCAGAAGTGGAACTATTGGATGGGGCCTCTATACAACAAGTTCTTTCCGAATTTGGGGATTTCAATAGTGCCTTTACTGTTAGCCTTCACTCGTTGTGGTAATATCGTCCTTGTGCTAATATGTCCGGTCTCTGAAAGAAGGTGCAAAAGAGGCAAGAGCGACTCAAGCAGGTTATTCTTAAGTTGTTTGTTTTTTCTGTTCAATTTTTTATCTGAGTTCGTCCGGATTAACTTCGTCTTATATCATGAAACTTTGCTTCATCACAATCAAATTTTCAGGAAGAAACTCCTATGTAAGACACTTAGTGCCTATTGTCATAATGAACTTGTATTTTTTTTCTTGAGTCTATGTGTCCATGCTTTTGTTATTTATTATTTTCTTTTGCTTATGCTTCTCAACAAGAATAAAGAGGGAATATGTGATTTATCTCATTTTTCATGAGCCTTTGTGTGTTATGACCTATAAGCAGAAACTTTGATATATTTCTTGCAATTTTTTTGTTTGAATGACTAGTTTGGCTCTTGGTGAAGACAATCCATGCTAAAGGTTCTGTTCAATTGCTTGAATCACACACCTTCATTAATTTGTTATGCCCATCCTATTTCATTTTTAGCGTGAAAGTGTTGTACCTTTAAAGGAAATCAATTTTTGTTACAAAACTTGTGTAATCTTAAAATGTGTCCTTTTCTTTACAGGGTGCTCATGATGCATTACTTCTTAGACGGAATATGTTACGGGCTGTTCTTAGTGTACTTAAGTTGAAGGTTTGTCTGGAAGACATGCAATTCTTTTTGTGTCTGGGTCTTATTAGAATAGTCAATATAAAAGTAATTTTGGAGTGTTGATATTGATTCGAAGATGTTTTTTGTTTTTCATCTTATTTACTTTGTTCACTGTTTTGTTAATAGCGCCTGGTTATATTAAACGAAATATTTAATGCAATATGAATATTCTTTGTTATTCTTGTATAGGAAGGCTCATCGTTAGATGATCAGTTGGTTGTTGTTGTAGCTAATGCTGCCTATGCCATACTTGTTGGTTGTGCTCCCTTGATGCGTGATGTTAAAGGTATTGTATCATCATTCTATGATCTTGATGACACAATTGATGGGGGGAATGTATGGTCTTGAATATCCAAACAATAAGTATATTGAGTACAATTTGTTTCTATATTTGATCTATAGATTGGATATGTGTTTATAGGCTGAGAAACCATTGTGGTCAAATTAGTAGAGAATTTTAAGTGCTCAGTTGACATCCTTTCCATGTTTGAAAATGGTTATCCGAGGTACACTATTTTGGTAGTCTTTATCCCTCTTTCTTTGCCTCTTTTGACTGATCCATATGATTATTTAACTTGGGTCAATCTTTCGGATCACTAGGAACACACATATGTGCAGTTATTATTTCTTGATGAATTTCCTCCATAATATTTCTTTTTTTCTTGATGAATTGAATAATAGTTGGTTGTTCTTAAATTTTATATTTGAATCCTCTTCCTTCCTTTATTATTATGATCAGAGCAAGAGAGAAGGTCACTTCTTTCATTCGTCAATTGGGTGAATTGATGTTTCAAATGCTTGGCCATGCCAGTGCAGTTATTGATATAGAGTGACCGCTGAAGTTCAAGAGCCAACTCTCTTCATTAACTTTCCGATCTTCGTTTAGAGGTTGATGCTATTTTCCCTTTTTGCAGGTCGGTGAACGGAAAGCCCTAGGAAGGAATTATTGGCCAGTCCTAGTATACTTGTTTTTGTTGATGAGCTAGAAGGCTATAAGTTTGTGTTTTGCAGAAATGAAACACCGACATGCCTTCTGAACTAAAAGGAAAACTTGTGCCTGGTACGTCTAAATCCTCTGTCTTTCCTATAGTTAACAGAGGATTGAAGTTAGATTAGAGATATTTACAGTACAAAATTGGCATGTATGTTTACATGTAATATACTTTTAAGTGTTTAACAATTGTTGTTTTACAGCGGAGAGTTGGCCTTCCCAGTTTGATATTGAATAAAAAACTTGACTTCCTACAGATGATTCCCAAATTTTTCTCTATTTTACCATCAGTTGCTTGGGAGATCCTGTATAATATTTAGAGGAGAGACTGTGTGCAGATGGTATGTAACCGTCTCCTTTTTCTTCTATCAAGATATTTTCTTCAGCCTGTAATCAATTTCTAAATTTTCATCTTCCAAGGTTTCAGAAAGAATGTTGATCATTTTTTCTTTTCATCCCTTTTGATATTGCAGCCAGTAGCTCGCGGATTTGGTATTTTCTTAAATATATGAAGTTAGTTCATTCTTTTATTTCAAAGAGTTAATTAGTTTTAAGTTATTTGAATGCTGGTCTTTGACAGATGCACTAAGCATATCGGAAAATCTTAAACTTCCATGTACAAGTGTATTAGAGTGCATTTGTGCTTTGTTTGAAAGGGTCCTGTTTTATGATGGAGCTGAAGAGTGCCATATGTTCCCCTAAAGGTAGAGTACCTGAGGAGGTATCTCAATTGCAATTAAGCTAATGGAAAATTGTTCAATATATGTCTATTTGAGACAGCTTTTTATGTGCATTTATCATGAGTGCTTCTTGGAATTCACAAACTGCATTAGGTGCATTATTTGATGCACTGCTGATTTCATGTTGCCCAACATGGTGATCTGATTGTGGATTTTTCCAGGGAGCTAGTTTGTGCTCCACTTGATAGTTTATCTGTGGAACTAAACTATAGCAACAGAAAAAAGGTGATCTGCTTCTACCAACTGTACTGAGGATAAAGGATAGAAAAATATTATCTATCTAGTCTTATGATTTATGAGTGGATATTTGCTGAGAAGAATTTGATAACGCAACTAGGTAACGATATTAGCTTCATTTGTGCAAGTAAACTTATCAAGTATTTGGGCAATGCTCAGGATGCATTACTTCTTAGACAGAATATTTTACGAGCTGTTCTTAGCGTGAAAGTGATGTACCTGTTACTGAACTCAATTTTTTTTACATAACTTGTGGTCTTAAAATTTGACCTTTTCTTTCAGGGCAATGCTCAAGATGGATTAATTCTTAAACATAATATGTTACGAGCTGTTCTTAGTGTACTTAAGTTGAAGGTTTGCTTGAAAATATGCTATGTTTTTATGTAATTGGTTCTTATTAGAATAGTCAATATAAAAGTTATTTTGGAGTGTTGATATGTATTTTTCATCTTATTTACTTTGTTCAGTGTTTTGTTGCTGGCACTTAGTTAAATTGATCACAACATTAAATTCAATATGAATATTCTTTGTTATTGTTGTGCAGGAAGTCTCATCGTTAAAGATCAGTTGGTTGTTGTTGTACCTAATGTTGCCTATCCCATATGTGTTGGTTGTGCTCCCTTGATGCGTGATGTAAAAGGTATTGCATCATCATTCTATGATCCTGATGACACAATTGACGGGGGAAGGTATGCTCTTGAAGATCCAAACAGTAAGCATCTTGAGTACAACTTGTTTCTATATTTTATCTATAGATTGGATATATGTTTGTAGGTTGAGAAACCATGGTGGTTAAATTCAGAAGAGAATTTTGAGTGCTCAATCGACATGCTTTCCAAGTTTGAAAATGGTTGTCCAAAGGTACACTATTGTGGTAGTCTTTATGCCTCTTTCTTTGGCCATTTTGACTGCTCCATATGATTATTTAACTTAGGTCAAACTTTCGGATCACTACCAACATACACATGCGCAATTATTTTTTCTTGATGAATTGAATAATAGTTGTTCTTGAATTGTATATTTGAATCCTCTTCCTTACTTTATTATTATGATCAGGGCAAGAGAGGAGGTCACTCCTTTCATTCGTCAATTGGGTGAATTGATGTTACAAATGCTTGTCCATTCCAGTGCAGTTATTGGTGAGACATATGAATAGAGTGACCGCTGAAGTTCAGGAGCCAACTCTCTTCAGTAAATTTCCGATCGTCGTTTAGGGGTTGATGCTATTTTCCCTTTTTTGCAGGTCGGCGAACGGAAAGCCCTAGGAAAGAATGATTGGGCCAGGCAAAGTATACTTGTTTTTGTTGATAGGCCACGTTCTTTTTAAGTTTGCGTTTTGCAGAAATGAAACACCGACATGCCTTCAGAACTATTAGGAAAACTTGTGCTTGGTAAATCCAAATCCCCTGTTTTACATATAGTGAACAGAGGATTGAAGTTTCATTAGATATATTTACAGTGCAAAATTGGCATGCTATTCCAAGCCGATAAGATAGTTAAGGCGGAGGTGGATCAGGCATGGAGCTGATTTTGTGGAGAAAGCTCTTGATTTCACTCTCCAACTTGGATTTTATCACTGTTTTAAAACTGCCACCAGCTTTTTCAAGAGTTGATTTCATCATCTCCACATTCTGTTTCATGAATTTAACCTCAGGTATCTTGGCTGAAACATCAAGAAGCGGCTTTTTTTGAAAATTTCTTCTTTTAACCGGCCTTAAAACAACTGCAGGGCAATCATGTTTGAAAGTTGCAAGAGCTTCCCCGAATGGCTTGCTGTTCTGCAATCTTCTAAAGGCAAATCTTGCATCTGAGCTTCGTTCGTATGGAATCTGGATGGTTGATTCATCTATGATCTCAATTTCAGAAACTTTCAGCAGCCCGAATCTGGAAAATATTTGTACCAAGGTTTCTACTGAAGGGAGGATGTATCCAGGGGCAAATGTCAACAAAATATTATATCCTGTATGTTCTTTATTTTCCAAAGGTATCTTTTCTTCTAGCTTACATTCTGAAGATACATTGCTATGATCATGTATATTCATCTCTTTAGAGCTCTTTTTTGATACTTTTCTTCTACTCATGCCTGCAATTCCTGAAGCGGTTTTACATGCCTTTTCCTTTAGTTTTCGCTTCTTATACTTGGGTTCAATGACATGCCTATACTCAGCCATTGGAATTTTCTGCTGAAAAGATGATCCAAAACCTGCAATTGTGACACAGGGATGATATTTTTATGATGTAGAAATGAATTCATCATATGAAATTGCATTAAAAAAATGGGGTTTTTGCAACAGAAAATCAATCTGTTTTTTTGCATTTGAATGAGACAATTGCTTACCCATCATGCTTCCTTTTGCTCGCAGATCTGGGAATTTCTTAGTTGCTGCATCACTTTGATAATTACAGAATGAAACATTGCCTTCAACTTCATTTCTAAAAACAGGCAAGAAATGTCCTTTTTCTTCATGAAACTCGTTATATTTTTCACCGTACTTGTCATTATTCATTCTCTGGTTGCTGCATGTAGGAAAAATATGAAGCTCCCAGTGCATTTAAGTTGTATTTACAGACTCCTGGTAACTCCAATCTCGTACGTTCTTGTTGATTGACTTATTTCTCACTTGAACTACAAATGGAGTGGACACAGAATTTCATCCGAGGGCTAAAATTGGGCAGAAAAGAAGATCAAAAGGAGAAAGAGTATACCCATTTAACAAGCACCTGAATTCAGAAAAAGTATTTACAAAATATGGGTGATTTAGGGTGACCGTGAAAACATGGCTGTTTTACGAAAGAACTACCGCCATAAAAGAACGGTGAAAGCTTTGGATTTGTAGACACTTGCAGTTACAGGTGTTAGTACGTGGGCACTTCAAAAGACAATTAGTAAATTATTGGGTTTGTTTGAAATAATAATTAGATGGGTGTCATATGAAATGTTTTCATATCGATCAAGGATATCGTTTCTCTCTTGATCGGTACGATCGACATATCATCCGGTATGAAAATTATTTTTTTCTGGTGAATTCGGAAAAGCATTGGTTCCAACCTGGAAACCGTATTGGTCGAAATACCGGTGTCATCCGGTTTTCATTGGGTTGCTTGGTACCGCGATCAACACAACGGTGAGGTGCGGTGAAATATTCAAATCGTGATTTTTTTAATGCACACAAAACACAAGGTTAATTGTGATGTGATAATCGTTAAAAAATCATGACATCATCACAGCTGTTAAAACCAGTTGTATTTTCATCGCGATTCTGAAAAAGTCTCATTTATCATCACTTCTATTAATTATAATATAATTATATTTATTATTTTATATTTATAATGATATAATAATATTTTTACATAAATCATGATCATAATAACATAATTTTATCAAATATACTTAACAATTCACTATCATGATATCTCATTACATATAACTACACTGCAATTTTAAAAAGCTAAAGTAAACAAACCCATTGTACCAATTATTATAAATGTGGTATATTGATTGATATCAAAACATTGGTAATATGTAATAATAATTTGTAAAATTTTTGTTAAAAATGTTGTATTATTAATGTTATTTATGTAAAAATATTTATATTTTTTTAATATTTTAAAAGGTATAACCGTATAAGGTTAATTATAATTTAATTATTAAAAATAAGAATTAATTAGATATTTTGCAAATGTGAACATTTGATTTAAGTAGTGGTTGTGTAAACACGACTTTTTAGCGTGGGTATGTTAAAAATATCATTTTGGTGAATACATCTCAATTGAAAGTATTTTTAAATGTTGAAGCAAACAAATTCATTATTTGGGTGGTTGTGCATTTGCTAAATTTAATGAATTTTTATTTCTTATTTATAAACAAGCAAATTCTTATCTAATAACAAAGTGAAAGATGTATTGTATATGTTTTTTAGTTAATATGATAATAATGAATCATTATTTTGAAAATAAATCAAGTTTTTTTAAATATCGATAGAAACTATGGTGCAGTGAGTCATGATATTTTTTAATGCACACAAAATAAAATCATAATAATTGTATATTTTTTAATCACAATTTCATCTCAGTTAATAAAAATAGTTGTGACACGATCGTAATTTACGAAATAACTAAATTATCCTTATTTTTAAAAATTAAAATATAAATATTATTATTTTTATACATCAAAGTATAATGATATTTTTTTACATAAATAACAATTTACTTTTACCAAACACCAATGAATTCATGACAATCATATTTTTAATTTAACTATCACCGTTAACTATATCTCAACGCACCATATTTTTTAAAAGCCGATACAAATAAACTCAAATGCTATGCTGATCATTGGTCACCACTTGTACCATTTCTCCAATGGTCGATTCTGCATTTTTATTGAAAAATGCATAGAACACTGATATCTAAATTGTTTTACTAACGTTACCAATAAAACCATTTTGATAAAAAAGATATAATTGTTATAAATAGAGACATAATGAGAATTTGCTTAAATTATTTAATATTATGGGTGGACATGAGCCGGCTCAATCCGCAGGGTCAGTCTAACTGTACAAATGGGTCAACATGCGGATCGACATGCGAAAACTATGTGTACGGATTGGATCACAAAAACTAACCCATCAACCCGTACCGGTCAATTAGTATGGATCAATGGGTTGATATGAGCTACTTCTAATTATTTTTTTAATTTTAGAATTAATAATTATTTTTAAATTTATAATTAATATTATTTCAACCCGTTGATGGATCAAGAATTTTTAGTATCATGTCGGTACGTAGAGGTGGGCACGGATCCTGCCCAACGGGTTGCGGGTTGAACCCATAAAACCCGTCAACCCGTAAGGGTTGGTAAACATTTTTGACCCGTCAATGGGTTGATCCGGCGGATTAGAAGTTCGGCCCAACCCGTCGATGAGTTGAAAAAATATTAAATATAAATAAAAAAATAATAAAATTATTAATTTTAAAATAAAAATAATAATGTGACACATATCAATCCATTAATTCATACGGTTTGATGAGTTGATTTTTACAGTCTAACCCATTTATATATTTTCCACGAATAGGACCATGGCTTGACCCGTTTGTACGAATTAGATTGGCCCAACAAATTTGGTCGATCCATACCCACCCTTATTGGTACAGATCCACATACTTAACCCGTTGGATCAAACCCGTATCCATTCATAAAGTGCCAAATAAGCTTTGGGTTAATTATTCGGAAGCCCGTTTAGAACGAAGGGCAGAAAGGAGACAAATAAATAGCCAAAAACAAGCCATTTTGTAACAGAACTAATTATCACCCAGCCACTTAAATCGTGACTGGAATGGAAGAAGAAGAGTTAACTTCTCCAGATAAATAAATGGCTTCGACGAAGCGAGTTTGAGAGCTTCTGAATACATTAATTAACTGGGAAAATATTGCGAATAATTGTTACTTTTAATCAAAGCCACCCTTTCGATCGATTATTTAGTCTTGTAGTTTGAAAGAAGAGTTTGAATTAGGGCATGGATGTCCGTTAGCTAATTGGGCGGCAAGTCTACAACTCGAATTCGAATGTCTCCAAACGGCTGTCTGTATTTTACAACGGTAATGAAGAGAGAGTTCGTAAATAAATATCTTCTCCCCTTGGAGCGGGTGACTCTGTGAGCATTCCAATTCCTCCGCTATTCTACACTCCGCCTCTCGCAACCACGTCAACACTCTTGATTTTCCATTATCATCGCCAAATTTGTAAGGAAGACAACACTCACGATGCCAGCGTTACTTTGTTGGGTAACAACGACGATTGGGTCTCTCAGCACNTCCATGAAATGGAAAGTTGTGTTGTGGAGTGCATTAGGACAAAGGAAAATTTGCGCTTTTATGATCTTATCATTGCATGCTCGTTGGTATCTATATTCATGTATTGTAAACACTGAACACGGTAAGTCTTTCCCTATTTTACTTTGTTTTCCTATTCGTCTCTTTGAATTTCCTCAATAATCTTTCTTTTTTTCTTGATGAATTGAATAATATTTGTTCTTAAATTGTATATTTTAATCCTCTTCCTTTATTATAATGATCAGGCTGGAGAGGTCTGCTTGGTCATGCCAGTGCAGTTATTGATGAGACCTATGAATAGAGTGACCACTAAAGTTCAGGAGCCAACTCTCTTCAGTAACTTTCCGATCGTCGTTTAGGGGTTGATGCTATTTTCTCTTTTTGCAGGTCTAGTATACTTGTTTTTGTTGATGAGCTAGAAGGCTATAAGTTTGCGTTTTGCAGAAATGAAACACTGACATGCCTTCTGAACTAAAAGGAAAACATGTGCCTGGTACGTCTAATTCCTCTGCCTTACCTATAATTAACAGAGGATTGAAGTTAGATTAGAGATATTTACAATACAAAATTGGAATGCTTTTCCCGGGCAATAGATCTATTTCAGGCCGATGAGTTAGTCAAGGCGGATGTGGATCAGCCATGGAGCTGATTTTGTTGAGAAAGCTCTTGATTTCACTCTCCAACTTGGACCTTATCTCTGTTTTAACACTGCCACCATCTTTTTCCAGAGTTGATTTCATCATCTCCACATTCTGTTTCATGAATTCAACATCAGGTATCTTCGCTGGAACATCAAGAAACGGCCTTTTTTGAAAATTTCTTCTTTTTACCGGCCTTAAAACAACTGCAGGGCAATCATGTTTGAATTTTGACACAGCTTCCCCGAATGGTTTGCAATTCTGCAATCTTCTAAAGGCTACGTTCGTATGGAATCTGGATGGTTGATTCGTCTATTGAAGGGAGGATGGATCCACTGACAAATGTCAAGAAAACAATATATCCCAGAGGTTCTTCAATTCCAAAGGTATCTTTTCTTCTAGCTTACATTCTGAAGATACATTGCTATGATTAGGTTCTTCATAGCCTTTTTCTGATACTTTTCTACTCATGCCTGTAATTCCTGAAGTTGTTTTACATGCCTTTTCTTTTAGTTTTTGCTTCTTATACTTGGGTTCGATGACATGCATATACTTAGCCATTGGGATTTTATGCTGAAGAGATGAACCAAAACCTGCAATTGTCACACAGGGATGATATTTTTATGATGTTTTCATCAGTAGAAATGAATTCATCATTTGAACTTGCATTCAAATGATGTTTTTATGCAGGCCGGTATGAAGAATACCGGCCGGCACCGGTATTTCCACCGATACCGTCCGGTACCGGGTTTACGGGTCGGCCCGTAAATATAAAAAAAATCTTTTTTTTTTATTTTAAATTTTTTTTAAATAAAAAAAAAGAATAATTCCGGTATACCGATTGACCGGTGGTATACCGGTCCGGACCAGAACGGTACATCGGACCGGTATGAAAACATTGAAACAGGCAAGAAACTCACTATATTTCTCTTTGTATTTGTTATTCATTCTCTCGTTGCATGCAGGAAAAATATGAAACGCCGAGTGCATTTAAGTTGTAGTTACAAATGGAGGGGACACAAGATTTCATCGAAGACCTAAAAATTGGGCACCTGAAAGAGTATAAGCACCTGAATTCAACATACTCTCCAAGGGATCACGTACTGAAAGTAAGAAGGCAGTTTTAGGCCTATGCTCATTTGGGTGCTTGTTAATATTAAATTTTTGGGTTTCTTCTAGTTTGTGAAGAGATCTCTTTATCTAACACCAAGATTGTTACTTTGCAGGTTAGTTTTCAACTTTATTTTGATCTGTGATTATTGGTTATGTCAAAAGCATGACTGTTGTTACACAAATATTATGTTGACTAGAGAGGGCACTGTAAAAAATAGCCTATGTTCCGGTATTATACTAAGCAATAGCACTTGTAGTTGAACTTATTGCTGGTACCTGTTAATTTGAACGCAGTATTAAATTCAATATGAATATTCTTTGTTTTTCTTGTACAGGAAGTCTCATCGTTAGAAGATCATTTGGTTGTTGTTGTACCTACTGCTGCCTATGCCATATGTGTTGGTTGTGCTCCCTTGATGCGTGATGTTAAAGGTATTGTATCATCATTCTATGTTTCTGATGCCACCATTGACTGGGGAAAGGTATGCTCTAGAAGATCCAACAACCAATAAGCATCTTGAGTA
The DNA here is from genome assembly GCA_009725065.1 of Utricularia reniformis. NCBI lineage: Eukaryota > Viridiplantae > Streptophyta > Magnoliopsida > Lamiales > Lentibulariaceae > Utricularia > Utricularia reniformis. Next base: position 125,178 of record RWGZ01000244.1, read on the forward strand.
CAACTTGTTTCTATATTTTATCTATAGATTGGATATGTGTTTGTAGACTGAGAAACCATTGTGGTCAAATTCAGTAGAGAATTTTGAAATCTCAGTTGACATCCTTTCCAAATTTGAAAATGGTTGTGGTACACTCTTTTGGTAGTATTTATGCCTCTTTCTTTGGCCATTTTGACTGCTCCATATGATTATTTAACTTCGATCAAACTTTCAGATCATTACCAACATACACATGTGTCCCACCAACTAAGAGAGCAGCCCCTCCATGAAATGGAAAGTTGTGTTGTGGAGTGCATTAGGACAAAGGAAAATTTGCGCTTTTCTGATCTGATCAATGCATGCTCGCTGGTATCTAATTTCATGTATTGTTAACACTGGACACGGTAAGTCTTTCCCTACTTTACTTTGTTTTCCTATTGGTCTCTTTGAATTTCCTCCATAATCTTTCTTTTTTTCTTGATGAATTGAATAACATTTGTTCTTAAATTGTATATTTGAATCCTCTACCTTCCTTTATTATTATGATCAGAGCAAGAGAGGAGGTCACTCCTTTCATTCGTCAATTGGGTGAATTGATGTTACAAATGCTTGGCCATGCCAGTGCAGTTATTGATGAGACGTATGAATCAATAGAGTGACCACTGAAGTTCAGGAGCCAACTCTCTTCAGTAGGAACTCATTTGCGGTAGACATGGACAAGAAGATTGCTGCAGAAGATCTGTTAAGAGAGCTTTCATCTTACCATGGAGCTATAATCAGTCAAGTACGCTCTCTATTTCTTAGTATTCTATTTCGTATGTTTTATTCATTTTCTTATGTTTTTGTTTTGTGACAGATGAAGCTGATTTTGGAAATATACATAAAACTTGCAGAAATGGAAACAAAGAGAGATGTAATATTGAGTATCGTACATTTTCTTACATCCTATATGGAATATGACTAGGCATCCACTTAATCATATTATTTTAATTTAACATTTACATTTGGATAGGGCACCAATCGACGGGTTACTCTACCAAGAGACTTACGAAATCTCTGTAAACTGGAGCTTGTGAGCTTTTATTGTTTTTTCCTTTAGTTAGTTTTCTTTTTTTAAAACCGAAATTATAATTGTTAATGATCATGGAAATATTTAAATGTTATTACCGAGATGAATTTCTCATTGCAAATTCATGCCAAGGCGTTTAAACTTTCCTTGATTCAGTTAGTTTTTAGATACTGATGATCTAGTTTTTTTGTTTGTCAAATTGATTAACATGAAATTCTTAATGCATGATTTTGGTATCATAGGTTCCTGTTGTAACATCTCAATTTCCTGTTGACCGAACTTGTCAATATCCTGACGGTTTTTTTCCCCACTTCAAGGGGTTGGCTGATACAGTGATGTAAGTTGTTGTTCTTTAAATCTAGTGCTTTGCAAAGATGATGATGCATCTAACAAACAGTTTCCCTATAAGAGTTACCTTAAGAAATTTATTTTACCAAATTCTTCATTTATGGTAGAAATTTGATAAACTAAGTAAATGGATGTCGAATAGGGACTGAGTTTATTGATGAAAATTAATAATTAGCTCCTAGTGGTTTCAAAGTTTTGCCATACGCTTCCATATTTGGATTTCTCTTGGAAATTTGGTGAATAAAGTTTTCAAGCATAGTTTGATGACATAGGCTGATCGCACTAAAATTATTGATTGCATATGCAAGTTTGTATCCTGCAACTTGAAATTGCTCAGGTGGTCAACATTATCTAATTTGCATTAATTCTCATTGCATATCTTTTTGTTGCCAATGAGCTGAAAAGCCAATTTTTTTGTGTTGCTTGCTTTTTTTGTTAACCAGCCAATCATTGGGAAGCATAAATTATCGAGTTAGGTTACACCTAGGACGGCGATTTGGCATTCTTTTTGAGACATGGGATGGTCATTTTGAGCTCTTCCAAGATGTACTGTATGTAATTTTGTTGCATTTTACTGAATTTTTAACTTGAACTTTTCTGAGTCGACGACCATCATTTTAGGATGCGTTGTTTATTACGCACATGACTTCTTGTCTTGGAAGTCCACTGAACTGTATTATATTGTTTCATTTGCTCTTGTGGTTTCATATCACATCTTAAAAATGTGTTTTACAGTTCAAATATGGGTGTGAAGTTGGTCTCTGCCTCTGCATATAAGCTTGTTAAAGCAGAAGAAGGGTTCACAACCAAGCCCTGTATTGGAGACTGCCATTATCACACTCATGCATCTTGTCCTCCACAGCGAACAGATAGAGTTACAGGCACAGCAATGCATAATTTTCTCTATAAGAAATAGAAAAGAAGTTGCCTTCTCAGTGGCTATATCATGTACACATGTTTTCAAGAAGGTTGTCTTAATTGGTTTAAATGCATCTTTATTGCTTGGAATTGTTTTTGAAGTTAAGTTTACATTACGATATTTCTGTTATATGATTGTACTTGATCTTTGCTATCTATTTTCACTGTCAGGGTATTTTTATGATTTGTGTTGTTGCTACAATTGAACCGGAACAAAGGTATCCAATTCAACTGATTTCATGTTGTCCAACTCGATGATCTGATTCAGTATTTTTCCAGGGAGCTAGTTCGTGCTGCACTTGATAGTTTATCTGTGGAACTAAACTATAGCAACAGGACCATGGTGATATACTTCTACAATTATTAAGTAAGTTGTAATTATAAGCATTTTTATTTAGGCAAAGATGTCTCGTACATGGAACTATGGAAGCATAAAGTTGGTAACAGTCTTCTCTACTTGTTGTCCCTATCGCTAAATTTCCACAACTTACACATTTTGGCAACATATTTTGTTGAAACCATCAAATGTCTTATTTTAGAGATTTACACTACTCAATTCTACTCATTAAATATATAGAGCGTAAGTTGTTTTTGTTGTGAGAATATTAGTTTTTAAATGTTGTCTGTCTCATGACTGAATTTCATGATGAATAAGACTAGTTAGCTTTTCAATTTCTCGTGATTTGCATTAATAGAGTCACCTAATAACACTTGTTATTTTTTGGCGTTGAGTTACATGATATAGCTGGTGCAACAACTTACCAGTTATTGAATCAATCTCTTTATCTACCTCCAAGATTGTTACTTTGCAGGTTAATTTTTAATTTAATTTTGATATATGATTATTAGGGAGGGCATGCGTCTGGTCCAACGGTTCGAGCAATTTTCTTGACCCGTTATGGTTGAAAATATGGTTTATCCCACGGGGAATTTAACAGTACCAGACGACATTCAGGGATGGATGTAGACCCATCGAGCATGATTGATATAACCAAAATTAAAAAACATCAATTTTAACTTTAAAATAAAAAAATAAAATTTTGGTCTATTTCAACCCTTTACCAGTACGAGTTGATAGGTTGAATTTTACAGCTCAATCCATATACTAATATTTGGTTGGTTGATCTATGTGTTGACCTGTATATACGGGTTAAGCCTATCTATGCCCACCTCTCGATCAAAAGTATGATTGTTACACAAATATTATATTATTGGCTAAAGAGGGGTGCTAAAAAATTACATCTATTATACTCATCATAACACTTATAATAAGTATTAGCAATCTCAAAGCACACTTGTAAATGTGATATCTTGTCTAGTGATCTTATTTATACAACAAATGGACTCTCATTGAACAATCAAGTTGAGATAGATTGTATATCTTTTTAAATTAAGACGATAATAACGAATTACTATTTCAATAATACATAAAGTTTGGTTGGAACATTCATTGAAATTGCTATGGTAAGTCACTTTTATTTTTTTAAACACATAAAATCAAAATAGTTGTTCATTGATCGCTAAAAAGCTATAATATCGTCAAATACTAAAATCATTTGTGTCATGATCTTGATTATGAATTCTTAAATTTTAATAATTTAAAAATATATATTATTATTCTTTTTTGTATATAAAACTGTATTTGTATTGTTATCAAGTGAACCACAATTACTATATGTAAATTAATCATCGTTGTTTATTAGATATCATCACATTTGACGATTGCACAACATTTTTTTAAAAGTTGATTCAAACAAACTCATGTTTATCATTGTTCATCACTTGCATCATTTCTCTAATGTTTTGGTTGAATATATCTTTACGTAGAACGTTACTCATCTAAATTCTTTGATTAATGTTATCGGAAACCCAGTTTAGATAGTAGCTTATAATCGGATTCATGAATAGAAACCCAATAATTATTTACTTAATTATTATAGATTAACTAAAGTCATTTTTAAAATTGAATTATGAAAATAGGTTTATTAAAGAAACACAACCATAAACAAAGAATGCTAAAAACTTTATTTTTGATAGAAAAAAGAAATATTTTTACAAAATATTATTTACCTAAATTTCAACTTATTTTTAATATTGAATCCACAATTCTATAGTATTAAAACATTAATTCATAAAATTTAATTTAATTATATTTATTATAATAATTTGGATTGGAAATATTTAAATAATTTGAATTAAATTATTAATATACCAAATTTAAAGTATTTTATTTGAATTTATTTAAAGAATAAAACCAATATTGATTGTTTNAAGGTTGTCCTAATTGGTTTAAATGCATCTTTATTGCTTGGAATTGTTTTTGAAGTTAAGTTTACATTACGATATTTCTGTTATATGATTGTACTTGATCTTTGCTATCTATTTTCACTGTCAGGGTATTTTTATGATTCGTGTTGTTTCTGCAATTGAACCGGAACAAAGGTATCCAATTCAACTGATTTCATGTTGTCCAACTCGATGATCTGATTCAGTATTTTTCCAGGGAGCTAGTTCATGCTGCACTTTATAGTTTATATGTGGAACTAAACTATAGCAACAGGACCATGGTGATATACTTCTACAATTATTAAGTAAGTTGTAATTATAAGCATTTTTATTTAAGCAAAGATGCCTCGTACATGGAACAATGGAAGCATAAAGTTGGTAACAGTCTTCTTTACTTGTTGTCCCTATCGCTAAATTTCCACAACTTACACATTTTGACAACATATTTTGTTGAAACCATCAAATGTCTGATTTTAGAGATTCACACTACTCAATTCTACTCATTAAATATATAGAGCGTAAGTTGTTTTTGTTGTGAGAATATTAGTTTTTAAATGTTGTCTGTCCCATGACTGATTTTCATGATGAATAAGACTAGTTAGCTTTTCAATTTCTCGTGATTTGCATTAATAGAGTCACCTAATAACACTTGTTATTTTTTGGTGTTGAGTTACATGATATAGCTGGTGCAACAACTTACCAGTTATGAAGCAATCTCTTTATCTATTTCCAAGATTGTTACTTTGCAGGTTAATTTTTAATTTAATTTTGATATATGATTATTAGAGAGGGCATGCGTCTGGCCCAACGGTTCGAGCAATTTTCTTGACCCGTTATGGTTAAAAATATGGTTTATCCCACGGGGATTTTAACAGTACCAGACGACATTCAGGGATGGATGTAGATCCATCGAGCATGATTGATATAACCTAAATTAAAAAACATCAATTTTAACTTTAAAATAAAAAAATAAAATTTTGGTCTATTTCAACCCGTTTCTCTGTACGAGTTGATAGGTTGAATTTTGTAGCTAAATCCATATACTAATATTTGGTTGGTTTATCTATGTGTTGATTTATGTGTTGACCTATGTTGATCTATTTTTTAAATTTTAATAATTAAAAAATATATATTATTATTCTTTTTTGTATATAAAGTTGTATTTGTATTGTTATCATGTGAATCACGATTACTATATGTAAATTAATCATCGTTGTTTATTAGATATCATCACATTTGACGATTGCACAACATTTTTTTAAAAGTTGATTCAAACAAACTCATGTTTATCATTGTTCATCATTTCTCTAATGTTTTGATTGAATATATCTTTACGTAGAACGTTACTCATTTAAATTCTTTGATTAATGTTATCGAAAAACCCAGTTTAGATAGTAGCTTATAATCGGATTCATGAATAGAAACCCAATAATTATTTACTTAATTATTATAGATTAACTAAAGTCATTTTTAAAATTGAATTATGAAAATAGGTTTATTAAAGAAACACAACCATAAACAAAGAATGCTAAAAACTTTATTTTTGATAGAAAAAAGAAATATTTTTACAAAATATTATTTACCTAAATTTCAACTTATTTTTAACATTGAATCCACAATTCTATAGTATTAAAACATTAATTCATAAAATTAAATTTAATTATATTTATTATAATAATTTGGATTGGAAATATTTAAATAATTTGAATTAAATTATTAATATACCAAATTTAAAGTATTTTATTTGAATTTATTTAAAGAATAAAACCAATATTGATTGTTTTCCTAATAACAAATGATTATTTCTAAAAATACTTGATTAGTAAATTAACACAATCTACCTACAAAATGCTCATGATGATCCACAAAGCTAAATGTCTGCTTCAGACAAGAAAACTAAATATCAAGGGAAAGAGTGAGACCTTGAGTATGTCGTTACACATATTCCGGGGAGAAGTTTCAGTACGATAATCGGTAATTATTTTAACCAGACGATCCCGCAACCTGAAGACACATTCAACAGTATATTCTAGAAATCGATAAATCATAAACTAGCTCCGATATAGATAGATACTTGTTGCCAGTTAACACAAGAAAAACCAGTTTCAAAATTTTTGATACATTGAATTGGCAAATTTTCGATACTTGTGTTTGAAGGTTAATGAAAAGAATTAAAAAAGAAATGCAATTCTTACATGGGAATCTCAAGACCATTGGGCACCATGTTCACGATATTATTATTAATATTTTTACATAAATAACAATTATCACATTGTACTTTTACCTAACATTATTGAATTCATGATAATCATATCTTTAATTTAACTATCATAATTGACAATATCTCAACACACCAAATACAAACATTCTCAAAATGCTATGTTGATCATCCCCTACCATTTCTCCAATGGTCAATCATGCATTTTTATTACAAAATACGTAGAACGTTGACATTTAGATTGTTTGACTAATGTTATCGGTAAAATCATTTTGGATAAGAATGATATTATAGTTATAGCTAGAGATATAACGGGAATTTGCTTAAATTATTTAAATTAATTATGTTTGAAGCCATTTACAAAATTACACTCGTTTAATAAATGTTTTAAATTTATGGTATACCGATATTATACTTATAAATAGAGACATAATGAGAATTTGCTTAAATTATTTAAATTAATGATGTTTGAAGCCATTCACAAAATTACACTAGTTTAATAAAGGCTTTAAATTCCGATATGCCGGTCTGGTATACCGGAAATTTCGGTCGTACGGCCGGTATATGTTTTTGGCGGGGTCAGATTATTCAGGAAAAAATAAAATATAAATATTTTAATTTATTTTAATATGATATCGGTACATATCCAATATATATCTGGTATACCGACCAATAAGGTTGTTCGGTATATAGATCTGTATCGATTTTAGTATATATTAAATTAATTTCAATATTTAAATTAAATTAAATTAAATACATACAATTGGGAGAAGTGCCAAATATGCTTTGGGCTAATTACTCCGAGGTATCTTCTCTAAACGAAGGACAGAAAAGAGATAAATAAATAGCCAATAACAAACCCTTTTATAACACACAGAACTTGTGTTAACTAATTGGAAGGGAAGAAGAAAAGTTAACTTCTCTGGGATAAATAGATGGCTTCAACGGAGCGAGTTTGAGAGCTTCTGGATACAATAAACTCTTTCGATCGATTAGTTGGACAAATAGTATTGTAGTTTGCAAGAAGAGTTTGAATTAGGGGCGTGGATGCCCGTTAGCTAATTGTGCGGCAACTTACTCTCCAAGTCTGTAACTCGAATTCGAATGTCTCCAAACGGCTATCTGTATTTTACAACGGTAATGAAGAGAGAGTCGGTAAATAAATATCTTCTCCCCTTGGAGCATTCGAATTCCTCCCCTATTCTACGCTCCGACTCTCGCACGTTAACACTGCTGGGTTTCCATTATCATCGCAAAAGTTGGGTCACAAAGTTTCTTCAGATCACAAGGAAGACAACACTCACGACGTCAACGGTACTTTGTTGGGTGACGATGATTGGGTCTCTCGTGGCGCCACCAGTTTCTACCGGATTTCAAAATACGACCAACATATCGGATTAATTGAGTATACAAAATAGTGCATCGGTAAACGGTAGTTCACTGCAACGGGTCTGAATGGCTGAAGCCATGGGGCAGTTTCTTTGTTTTACTTGAGTTCTGTAGAGTTTCTGGAAATGGGCAGTAACTAAAGTTGATAATATAGGAGGGGATGGCCGGCCGTACTTCTGTGATGACAACGGCAATTTCTTCAAGTGAATACCAAGATATAATATCTAAGATTTCATCCCACAAGGGAATACAAAGCTCGTGAAGTAACTTATTGAACCTTTTATTTTGCTTTTTATTTGGGTTTCTGATCTTTTTATTCCTCTCATTTTTCATCACAGGAAGGATTAAGTTGTTGAGTGCATGGGTAGGAGGCGAAAGATCAGTGGGCTTTTCTAGATTCTTTCTGAGAAATCTTCATCACTTAAAACTAATGATTTCCGACATCGTGAGAAGTCCTCAAATTACCGTTTTGGTGTATGGTTTACATGTAATATACTTTTAACTGTTTAACAATTGTTGTTTTACAGCGAAGAGTTGGCCTTTTCTTGTCGAAATTTTGATCCAGTGTGTGTCACTAGAGATCTCCTCGAGCAAGAAGCGTGTGCCAAAGTTGAACTTTGCAAAAATTTTTCGGGCTGTCGTTCAACTTGCTGATAATGATATCATTTCTGGTTGGAGAAAATTAAGACAAGATTAAAAAATAAGTCAACTATTTGAATTTTTAACTTGATTTAATCATTTTTATTGCAATATGGTTGATATCGAGGTTTTCTTATGCTCACTGACCGTTCTATTTCACATAATATTCATTCAGGTGACTGCTATCCTTTGTTACACATTGCTAGAGTACTTTTTAATCACGTTTTGGATGTGTTAAGGGAAGTTTCCATTCAGAGTATGCTGTTGTGCTACGTCACCTTCTGGTGGTTAGCAACTACAGGTTTCAGATGCGAAAACATGTATATTCTTGTGAGTACTCACTCATGTGTTAAGAAGCCATGTCATATATATATGTGAGATGCTCATCAGTAAAACACGTATTTTCCTTTTGTGCATTAGATCTTTTATTTCTCTTTATGGAAGGGTGGAGACAAGCTTGAGTGGAGGAAATATTGGCCAATCAAACCCTGATCTTTTTTGTTTCTCGTCTCGTCATTTTTAACCCTGATCTGAATGTCCACTCTCATTTTTGTTTTCTTTGCTCTATTAGGGATGAAGGAAAATTTTCAAGGAAGATGGTGGAGTGCGTAAGTACGCATCTGTTAAATGATGGGCCAAACTTGGGATACAAATCTCTGTTAATTCATGACACAATAGACCAGTTTGTCATTCGCTACTGGTTTGCAACTCATGATCGCAGCCTGAAGGCATCATTTTCTATACTAAAATTGAGTATCACACCGCTTTAACGTTTCCGATACTCTGTTTTAATTTTTTCTGATTTTTTAGGAAGCATTCATCATCTACATGAAACTGCAATTGAGTCATACTAGGAGTGCATCTAATGAGACTGCATTATGTGAACAACTTTTGGATTTGGTCCACAAAGAGCTTGATCAACTTTCTTCTGCTAATAACAATGTGACAAGGTTGTGTTTTATTTTTGCGTCCATTGTTGCTTGGAATATGCAATGTTGGTTCTTTTGCATATGAGACATTATTCAAACAGGGACGAGAAATGTGGAACCTTGATGAGGTTGCATTACATTTTCATGGAACTTGCTGCAATTTTGTTTGTCGGGTAACTTTCTAAAAACTAACTTCTCCAATTATTTGAGTTCATCACGCGACTTCTATTGAAAATGTTTTGCAGTTTTGGTGCATGATTGGCTTAACTTTGCATTGTTTGCTTGCATACTGCTCCTGACTGTATTATATTATATTATTTTTTCTTGTTGTTTTTAATTATTTTATTTGTTGTTAATAATTCCAGTTGATTTGTTTACTTCTTTCATTTTGAAGGAGCCTTTGTGGGCTGTCATTCCTGGTTTTTGGTGCTTCAAGCGTGGAATCCTCCTTGCAGTCTTCTTCATGCAAAAAGGAGGTTGCTTATATACATTTATGACTTATGATTCATACTACCTTTTCTTGGTTTCAGTGATTGAATTATTTTCATTAATATTGCACCCAAGGTATCATAGTTTTTTTATTTTGGATTGGAAACATCCATTGACTAAACTTATTTGAATAGTTGAACATTATCATTAGGAATATTGTGAATTATGATGTCCATTACCATCAAGTCACTTTCATTTTTAGTTCGTGAAGTTTTGAAGCTTATCAATGTTTCAGAGATTATTGGACCCTGTGTAGTGCTATTTTCCCATGTTTTTCATGTTCTTTTTTGAAGCTGTAACTAATTTGTTTTAGTATTCATTAGGTTTCAGAGCTGAAGAAAGGGTTGCATAACATTTGGAATTGTCTAGTGCGCAGTTTGCCATTTTCGGGTGATTCAGTTTTAAGTTATGCACTTGGGATCATTACTGGAATGATTTAAATATAGTTCTGTTATGCAGATATTTTAATTTCAACTGTTCTGTAAGTTTTCTCCGAGACCCTGATTATCGAGTATTAATTTCAGACATGGGATGATCATTTTGAGCACTTGCAACATGTATTGTATGTAATCTTGTTGCATTTAACTTGATTTTTGCCATCATTTTAAGATGCTTGCTCAGAGCCAACTCTCTTGAGTAACTTTCCGATTGTCGTTTAGGGTTTGATGCTATTTTCTTTTTTGCAGGTCGGCAAACGGAAAGCCCTAGAAAGGAATGATTGGGCCATGCCTAGTATACTTGTTTTTGTTGATAGGTCACGTTCTTTTTAAGTTTGCGTTTTGCAGAAATGAAACACCGACATNTTAGGAAATGTGTATAGTCAATTGGGCATGTGAAATATCACATGGTAATTTCACATTTTTTCGGTAGCATGCCGGGGTTTAGGGTGCACCTTATGCTTGACTCTATTGGATTGAAGCTTATTGTTTTTCAAGGGAAGCTTTTACATCTTTATATTCTTCTCTTTCATCGGTGTAACCAGAAAGACAAGGATAATTTACTATCTACAACTCTATCAGGATACAAACAATGCTTGATCATTGGCGAAAAATATGACAATCGGAAGGTAATGTCCTCAATGTTGATTTTGTAATTAATTATTGAACAAATATTTTATCATGTTATGTAAAAACTTGATGAGTATTTTCTTTTCTTAGGTGTTCTACCTAACTTCAATGTGGTTCAATCTTTCAAATCGACAGATTGGTATTGACAGCATGTTTTGAACTTTCAAGGAGGTGAAGTACCATTTAAGTTGTGCGTTTTTGTAGTTAGTTGTGCTTTTAATTTTACATTTTGTTGCAGGTGCAATCATACAAATATATACTTTTGGTTTACCAAATTGCTTCACGGATAGGCAGTACAAGAGCTTCTTCAGGGCCTGCAAGATTTCAGGTACTTCTTTGTGCATGATTTTATTATTGTGTTAACCAATCTTTATTTAAGTAATTATACTAGTTCTTTTAAATGTTTGATCACCATTTTTAAACAGTATAACATTTAAAAAACGAATTTGGCGTGGTTCCTTTTTACGGGTACCAAGAGTCACTGAATTCTAATCAAATTGTCGATTAGAATTCAATTTTAATTCGTAGTTGTTGTGGAGACAAAGAAAATACACTTTGCTGCTTACCCACTTCTTTTTCAAAAAAATCGCAGTTTCATTGATTTACCTTGTGAAAAAGATGTCCTTTGATCATCCATATCACACAATATTTCTGATATAAAGACAGACAATTTAGGAAAGGTCATTTAGCGTGAATTTTAGCCTATAAGCTTGTCTTTGGTTCTTAGTTTATAGTTTTATGATGATATTTGTTAAATGAGATGAGCTGTTTTTATTCTTTTGATCTTTAGCTTGTATCTATTACAATAGGAACTCATTTGTGGTAGACATGGACAAGAAGATTGCTTCAGAAGATCTGTTAAGAGAGATTCGATCTTACCTTTCTTATGTTTTGTTCATTTTCTTATGTTTTTGTTCCGTGACAGATGAAGCTGATGGTGGAAATATACATAAAACTCGGAGAAATTGAAACAAAGAGAGATGTAGTATTGACTATCATGCATTTTCTTACATCCTATATGCAATTTGATTTGACTACCATTTAATCATATTTCTCTTGATTTAACATATTCATTTGTACAGGACACCAATCGACGAGTTACTCTACCAAGAGACTTACGAAATCTTTGTGAACCGGAGCTTGTGAGGTTTGATTGTTTTTCCTTTAGTTAGTTTTCGTTTTTTAAAACCAAAAATATAATTTTTGATGATCATGGAAATATTTGAATATTATTTCCGAGAGGAGTTTCTCATTGCAAATTCATGCCAAGGCGTTTAAACTCTCCTTGATTTAGTTAGTGTTTAGATATTGATGTTCTATTTTTTTTTGTCAAATTGATTAACAAGAATCAGTCACATACATATGGCAGTGAGGATATCTCAGGACATCTAATAAGATTTGTTATTTTTTGGCGTTTAGTTACACTATAATGATGCCAAAGTTGGCTGCATGTTGTGGTTCTCACCTCAAGTCTTACTGCAACAGCATAGGGTTACTTTGCAGGTTAGTTTTCAACTTTATTTTGATATTAAATGATATGTGATTATTAGTGGTGGGCAAGGGTCTGGTCTAACGGTTACGAGTTGATAAATTTTATTGACCTATCAACTGGTTGAAAATATGATTCAACCTGTTGACGGGTCTAGATAATCTACCCCTAAACTAAACACTTAAATTAAAAAATTTTCAATTTTAATTTTAAAATTCTTGAAAATTTCGCTGGTCAATTGGTTGCACACTAATATTGGCTTGTCTAGAGACACGGGTTGTTCTACTTGGTTGTAGGGTCTGATTATATGCATTGTTATTTAGGCAAAGATGTCTCTTCCATTGAACTATGGAAATATCGCTAAATTTCCAAAGTTGCACATTTTGGCAACGTATTTTGCTCAATCTATCACAACTATCTATCTGCTCAATACTATTCATTAAATATATAAAGCGTAAGTTGTTTTGTTAAGAAAATGATTAGTTTTTAAATATGTTGCATGTTGTATACAGGAAGACTGCATGGTGAGCAACATGAGGTATGAACCTTTTAAATTTATTTTAACATTCAAATTGTTAATGGCATGATTGCTACTCCTCTGAATTAATTGTCTGTTGTGGTTCTTGTTCATCTCAAGTCTTGCAGCGGACAACAACTTGCTGGTAATTTGCAGGTTAGTTTTCAACTTTATTTTAATATGTGATTATGAGGGGTGGGCAGGGTTCCGGCCCTACAGGTGACGGGTTTGACCCGTATGGGTTGAGAAATTTTCTTGATCCGTCAATGGGTTTAAAATACGGCTAAATCCGTTGACGGGTTGAGATAACCTAAACCCTAAACTAAAAAAACCTTAAATAAAAAACTTAAAATTTTGGTCTATTTCAACTTTCTACTCGTACGGTCAATCCGTATGGGTTGAAGAGTTGAATTTCGTGGGCTAGCTTATACACTAATATTTCCTAGTGATTATTAGTTACACAAATATTATGTTGGCTAGCGAGGACCATTCTAAAAAACTTGCATCTATTCTATGGTAAAGTGAAAAATATATCGTATATGTTTTTTAATTAATGCGATAATAATTAATCACTATTGCAAAAATACTTAATTTTTGCTTAGAGCATCAAATGCAATTGCGATGTCATGAGTTACGATTTAATTTTTCTAACATTTATAAAATAAAATCAAAATAGTTGTATATTTATTTCTAAAAAAATGTGACATCAAAATTTGCTAAAATTACATACGTCAAGAGTGATTTAAGAGTTTAGCTTTACTTTTAATAATTTAAATATAAATATAATTATTTTTTTATTTATAATAGTATATTGGTATTGTTTATATAAATCACGATTATCATACCGTAAATTTATCAAATACTTTATTAAATTAATTGTCCTCTCATTTCTAATTTAACCATCATTGTTTTAAGAAACACTCAATTTATCGTGCTAAGTTGATTCAAAAAAACCCATAATGCTATGTTGGTCATTGGTAGCCATCCGCACCATTTCTCCAATATTTTTAGTTGGATAGACATTACTAAAGCTGTCTGAACTTTGAAGCTATTTATAAAATTCAATGATAAAAGTAGTTTTATTAAACGAAATATAGGTCCAATAGACTACTAAAGAGTTAGTGTTGTACACATTTTCTCTTACATGTTATCAGTAGGGGTGTACGTTCAGTATTTATCGAACCGAACAAAATTTCAAATACCGAATCATTTTTTTCGGTTCGATAAATATTGAATTGTTTCGGTTCGGTTTTGGTATATACTGAATTTTTCAAAATTTTTTAAAAAATACTATATTAATCATACTAATATATTTAATTAGATGATTATTTTATTGTATCGAACGCCTAAATAACCAAAATTTAAAAATCGAATACATCATCGATTTTTGATATTCGGTATCGGTTTAGTAAAAAAATTTGGTATAGTGTTAGGTATTCGGTTACTACCTAGTTATTAGTACTGAATGCTTTTAATACTGCAATAATAAAAAAAGAAAAATATTTTCGCAAATTATTATTTCCGCAAACTTAAATTTGTTTTTAACATTGAACCCCACGATTCTCTTGGAACTAAAACATTATTTTATAAATTTATAAAACTTAACTTAATCATAGTTTGAGAAAATGATGTGTTTAGTCCTCGTGGTATAGTAATTTTGACAAATTTATTCTCCAACTTTATTTGGCATCCACAATCTCATAGTTTAATTAGTGTGGCAATATTGGTACCCAAATTACAATAAATGTCTATGTGGGTAGTGTTAGGTCCATTTCAACCATGTACCCGTACAGTGGATCCGAATGGGTTGAAGAGTTGAATTTCGCAGGCCGACCTATACACTAATATTTCCTAGTGATAATTAGTTACACAAATATTATGTTGGCTAGAGATAAGGATGACAATGGGTAGGATTTTGGCCGGGTTTGGTCAAATGCATGCCTACTCCACCACTTATAACTTCAAATTCATGTCCGCCTCAAATCCACATTGGTTTGATTATTCAAATTCATGTTCTTTGCGAATAATCTAACCCATGTAAAATGGCATATAATAAAAAATATAAATGATTTTTTCACTCTTCTGACAATATTTTTCGAAACTTTTTAAAATATTTAAAATAAAAAATAATGTAAAAAACTGTTAAATTTCAAGGGTTGGGTTATTTTACGTGGGGAGTGTGTTCAGATGTAACGTATAAGAGGAAGGGAATCACACCGTAAAAGACTTAAACAAGTCATTTAGTATAATCCACATTCCCTCTTATAAACCAATCGACCCCACAATCATTTTCCGAAGTGGGATAGTATCCACTAATTTAACACACCCCCTCAAGTTGAACTCGACCAATTCAAATCGGTGGATTACCAATCGATCAATTTCATTAAACCGGACTAATCTCCGGCAAGCTCACTCAAGAATTTCCAAACCCACTCTGAAACCATGTTAAATTTCGAGAGTCAGGTCAATTTACGTGGGAAGTGTGCTCATATATAACGTATCAGAGAGATTGTTTATAAGAGGGAATGCTGACCATACTAAATGACTTGTTCAAGTCTTTCACGGTGTGGTATCCTCCCTCTTATACGTTATTTTCGAGCACACTCCACACGTAAATTGACTCGACTCTAGAAATTTAACAAGAACATATCAAACTTTGAAAATAGTACAAAAGTTATTATAACAAGTCACTTTAAACTCTAGAAGTTTGTAAATATATTCTTTAATATAATCGAATATATAATCGAAAAGATTAAAAGTAATTGTTGTTTTATGTTAATATTCTTTAATTTTTTCAACACAAATATTTTTTTTATTTGATTACTTAACTTAAAAAAATTTACAAATATATCTAGATTTTAAATAGTGTAAATAACATATTTATATATTAAAAGTGACAAATAACACTTTAATTTGTAGAAATCGATTATAAAAAAATGGACGAGAAATTATCATTTTATACTCGATTTTTATTTATGAATATGTGTAAAATATACAATTTCTAAACATTGGACATCGTTTTTACATTATATTTGGTTACAAAATAAATGAAAATATTATGATAAAATCACAATACACACTACCAAATAAACATAATTTTATAAAATTGATGAAATAAATTCTTAATATGATAATTTATAAATTTAATCATAATTGCATATGGTGAATATATAACTATGACATATAAGATATTTATACATTAAGTTTGGTGGGTGTGATGATTATGATTTTTGGTTTGAATATAAATCTATATTCACCCCACTCAATTGCGAGTTTATTATTTTAAAATCATTGTCCTCTTCATATTCACAAAAAATACAACCTTCATGGGTAAGGTATGGTAGGATATCCACGGCTTGCGTTTTTTACCATCCCTAGCTAGAGAGGGCAATCTAAAAAAGGCTGCCTCTAGTCTCTTTTAAATGTGTAGTTAAATTGGATTCTCATTGAACAATAAATTGGATTCATATATTTTTTTAAATTAATACGATATTAATTAATCACTATTTCAAAAATATTTAAGGTTTGTTTAGAACATTGAATGCAATTNTTTGAATCTTCTTCCTTCCTTTATTATTATGATCAGGCTAGAGAGTTCTGCTTGGTCATGCCAGTGCAGTTATTGATGAGACATATGAAAAGAGTGACCGCTGAAGTTCAGGAACCAACTCTCTCTTGAGTAATTTTTCGATCGTCGTTTAGGGGTTGATGCTATTTTCCCTTTTTGCAGGTTGGCGAATGGAAACCCTAGGAAGGAATGATTGGGCCAGGCCTAGTATACTTGTTTTTGTTGATAGGCCACGTTCTTTTTAAGTTTGCGTTTTGCAGAAATGAAACACCGACAGCCTTCAGAAGTATTTGGTAAATCAAAATCCCCTGTTTTACATTTAGTGAACAAGAGGATTGAAGTTGGATTATAGATATTTACAGTACAAAATTGGAATGCTATTCCCAGGAATTGATCTATTGCAGGCCGATGAGTTAGTTAAGGCGGAGGTGGATCAGCCATGGAGCTGATTTTTTTGAGAAAGCTCTTGAGTTCACTCTCCAACATGGACCTTATCTCTGTTTTAAAACTGGCACCAGTTTTTTCAAGAGTTGATTTCATCATCTCCACATTCTGTTTCATGAATTCAACATCAGATATCTTGCCTGGAACATCAAGAAGCTGCCTTTTTTGAAGGTATCTTCTTTTACAGGCCTTAAAGCAACTGCAGGGCAATCATGTTTGAAAGTTGCAAGAGTTTCCCCGAATGGTTTGCTATTCTGCAATCTTCTAAAGGCAAATCTTGCATCTGAGCTACGTTCGTATGGAATCCGGATGGTTGATTCATCTATGATCTCAATTTTCGGAAACTTTCAGCAGCCCGAATATATGTACCAAGGTTTCTATTGAAGGGAGGATGGATCCAGGGGCAAATGTCAAGAAAATACTAAATCCCAGAGGTTCTTCATTTTCCAAAGGTATCTTTTTATTTAGCATACATTCTGAAGATGCATTGCTATGATCATGTATACTCATCTCTTCATAGTTTTTTTTCTGATACTTTTTTAATCATGCCTGCAATTCCTTTAGTTTTCACTTCTTATACTTGGGTTCAGCCATTGGAATTTTCTGCTGAAAAGATTATCCAAAACCTGCAATTGTCACGTCACACAGGGAGGATATTTTATGCTACTGAATTCATCATTTGAACCTGCATTTAAATGGAGTTTTTGCAGCAGAAAATCAATCTGTTTTTTTGCATTTGAACGAGGCAATTGCTTACCAATCATGCATCCTTTTGCTGGTAGATCTGGGAATTCCTTAGTTGCTGCATCACTTGATAACTACATAATGAAACATTGCCTTCAACTTCATTTCTAAAAACAGGCAAGAAATCCCCTTTTTCTTCAAAAAAGTTGTCGTTATTCATTCTCTCGTTGCATGCAGGAAAAATATGAAGCGTCGAGTGCATTGAAGTTGTATTTGCAGACTCCTGGTAACTCCAATCTCGTATGTTCTTGTTGATTGACTTAGTTCTCACTTGAACTACAAATGGGCAGAAAAGGAGATCAAAAGGAGAAATAGTATACCCATTTGATAACCACTGAATTCAGAGAGCATTTACAAAATGTGTGTGATTGGTAATAACAGGGTTGTTTTACGAAAGAACTACCGCCATAAACGAACAACGGTAAAAGCTTTGGATGTATAGACACTTGCAGTTACAGGTGTTAGTACGTGGACATTTACTATCATTAAAATACAATTATTTAGTAAATTATTGGGTTGGTTTGAGATAATTATTAAAATAATTAGATGGGTGTAATATGCAATGTTTTCATGTCGATTCATGATATCGTTTCGCTCCGGATCGGTATGGCCAATATATCATCCGGTATGAAAATTATTTTTTTCATGTTGACCTGGAAAAGTATGGGTTCCGACCCGAAAACCCAGTATTAGGCGGTATTAGTCGAAATACTAGTATTGTTCGGTTTTCATCGTACTGATTGGTATGAAAACATAAATAAAATTATATTTTTTATACATCAAATTATATTTATATTTTTTTACATAAATAACAATTTTTACACCGTACTACCAAACACTAATGAATTCATGGTAATTATATCTTTAATTTAACTATCATGGTCACCACCCGTATCATTTCTCAAATGGTCGATTCTGCATTTTTATTAAAAAATACATAGAACACTAACGTCTAGATTGTTTGACTAACGTTACCAATAAAACCACTTTGGTAAAAAAGATATAATGGTTATGAATAGAGATATAATGAGAATTTGCTTACATTATTTAATATTAGGGGTTAGCCCAATCAACATGGCCAATTTAACCGTATAAACGGATCAATATGTGGGTTGACCTGCGAAAAATATGTGTACGGAAACTCGTACGGATCAACAGATTGATATGAGACACTTCTAATTATTTTTTAAATTTCAGAATTAATAATTATTTTTATTTTTTAATTTATAATTAATATTATTTGAACGAATTGTTGGATAATAATTTTACTATCATGTCGGTAGAGGTTCTATGAATTCAATCCGTTAGAACGAAGGGTAGAAAGGAGACAAATAAATAGCCAAGAACAAACTCTTTTGTAATAGAACTATCACCCCGGCACTTGAATGCTGACTAGCTTGGCTGGAAGGGAAGAAGAAGAGTTAACACTCATTGGATGAATTAGTTGGACAAACAGTGGTATTGTTTGCAAGAGAGTATCAATTAGGGCGTGGAGACCCGTTAGCTAATTGGGCGGGAACGTATTCTCCAAGTCTATAACTCGAATTCGAATGTTTCTAAACGGCTGGCTGTATTTTACAACGGTAATGAAGAGAAAGTTCGTAAATAAATATCTCCTCCCCTTGGAGCGGGTGACTCTGTGAGCATTCGAATTCCTCCGCTATTCTACGCTCCGCCTCTCGCAAGCACGTTAACACTGTTGATTTTCCATTATCATCGCGATATTTGGGCCGCAAAAGTTTCTTCAGATTAGAAGGATGACAACACTCACGACGCCAGCGTTACTTTGTTGGGTAACAACGACGATTGGGTCTCTCAGCACTGGCTTCACGTGGCGCCACCAATTTCAACCGGATATCATAATACGGCCAACATATCGGATTAATTGAGTACATTAACTAGTGCAGGGACGGGTATCGGTAAACGGTAGTTCAGTGCAACGGGTGTGAATGTCTGAAGCCATGGGGCAGTTTTTTTCATTTTACTTGACTTCTGTTGAGTGTCTGGAAATGAGCAGTAAGTAAAGTTGATAATTGTAGGAGGGGCTGGCCGGACGTACTTCTGAGATGACGGTGCCAATATCCTCAAGGGAATACCAGGATATCATATCAAAGATTTCTTCTAACAAGGGCAAAACTCGTGAAGTAGCTAGGTGACCCTTTTCTTTTGCTTTTTATTTGGGTCTCTGATATTTTTTATTCCTCTCGTTTGTCTTCACAGGAAGCAATTAAGTTGTTTAGTGCATGGGTAGGAGGCGAAATATCAGCCGGGTTTTTTTGTCATCACTTAAAACTAATGATTTCCGACATCGTGAGCAGTCCTCATATTACGCTTTGGGTGTATGTTTACATGTAATATCCTTTTAAGTGTTTAACAATTGTTGTTTTACAGCGGAGAGTTGGCATTTTCAATTTCAATGATATATAATTCTCTCTAGAAAATACTTTTGTCTAGTCCATATTTTCCTTGACTCGTTGGCGATGTATATCCATGTTTGATTTATCCTGATAGTAATATGCTAGTCCATGTTGAATTTTTACATTTTTCATGCTTTTTTCCTAGGACTTTTAACATTTGTGCTAAATATTGTATTACTCAGGGAATACATTCAACAGAAAAGGGCCAACGTGCTTTGTTGCGGGTGGATTCATATGAAAAGTCTTTGGTTGAGGTTTGATAGAATTTTTATTTCATATTTTGCTATATAAGACTTCATTTTCAACTTTTTATAGAAAACTTGCTTTCAGATCACGCTCATTTCTCAGAAACAGATAGATTGGGCTAATTCAAAGTTTGTTCATATTCCAGAAAGACAATTTTAATGATCTTCCAGCATTGTCTCAAGATAATTTGTTGGTTTCCTTCATTTGGACTTCATGCTTTCATTTCTTTCTCCTTGGGCGCACTCGAGAGGTTCTAGTTGAATGCCTAGTTGGAAAACTAGAAAGAAAAGCATGTGGAAAATTTTCAAGGAAGATGGTGGAGTGTGTAAATACGAATCTGCTAAATGATGGACCAAACTTGGAATATAATTCTCTATTAATTCATAATGCTGTAGAGCAGTTTGTCATTTGCTACTGGTTTGCAACTCTGATATGAAGTTAATGCATTCTCTACAAAAATTGATGGTCACACCGCTTTAAATTTTTACTACTTCCTTCTATTTTTTTTTACTTTGCATTCTCTCATATGAAGTTATTGCATTCATGGACTTGTAATCATTCAGACTTTCTTTTAGAGTATACATTTGCATGTTTAATAATAGCATGCATTTGCTCACATCTTTCCTCTCACCTTTTTACGTTGTTACAGCTCACGGACTATATTGGAGAAGTACTTAAAATATGCTGTTATCCCTGCTGATGATTACAAGTCCATGAACAAGTTGTCTTCAGATAATAGAAACAAAATGTATTTCCATCTTGCTCATTATGCAGATGCTCTGTTTTGTAGTCATGAGGAAAGACGTTGCTCCAACGAATGGCAAGTAGCTATGCGGTTATGGAAACACAAGGTTTGAGCAGTTATGAATTATATACTCTATTATTCTTTGAGAAAGAAATTATTTAAGGAGATTGTGAGTCATTTATGTGGCTGTTACATGCCAATATTAAATGGATTCTCAATATGCAGAAAAAGAAGCTTGATGCACTTGTGAAGCGTTTTAAGAGTTTTGGAAAGTCACATCACCTTTACTGTTCTGCTCTCTGGTGATTTAGGAAGCACTCACTACTTCAATTTTATAAGTATGGGTTTCTTTATGGGTTTTAAAGTGACAAAGCCGCTTATTTAATTGAAAATACAAGAGCTTCAAAAGCAGCTTGCAATGGACCAAGAAGAACAGAACTTATTGGTATGAATAGGTTATACTTTTTCTTAGGAAATGTGTATACTCAATTTGGCATGTGAAATATCATAGGCTTATTAATCTATAGTTTCTTTAGAAAAATATGATAGACTATGATATTATAATGCACATATTGTTCGTTATTTTGACATACAAATTAGATTGCCAAATCAAGCGTAAAAAGGATCCTTGTAATCATTCAGCAAAAAATTATTTCACATTTTTCAGTAGCATGTTGGGATTTGGGTGCGTTTTATGCTTGACTCTATTGGACTGAAGCTTATTGCTTTTCAAGGGAAACTTTAACATCTTTATATTCTTCTCTTTCATCCGTGTAATCAGGAAGACAGGGATAATTTACCATGCACAGCTCTATCAGAATACAAAAATGCTTGATCATTGGCGAAAAATATGATATCCGGGTGGTATGTACTCACTGTTGAAGTTTTAATTAATTTTCTTACAAATATTTTATACTGTGATGTAAAAACCTTATAGAGTATTTTTTTGTCTTCCCTTAGGTATTCCGCCTAACTTCAATGTGGTTAAATCTTTCAACTCGACAGATTGTTATTGATAGCATGCTTGGCACTTTCAAGGAGGTAAAATACCATTTAAGTTGTGCCTTTTTGTAGTTAGGCTGGTTCTGTCTCTTAGTGTTTTTTATTTTACATTTTGTTGCAGGTGCAATCATACAAATTTATACTTTTGGTTTACCAAATTGCTTCACGGATGGGCAGTACAAGAGCTTCTTTAGGGCCTGCTAGATTTCAGGTACTTCTTTGTGCATGATTTTATTATTGTGTTAGCCAATTTTCGTAAAAGTAATTATATTAATAGTTTTAAATGTTTAATCACCGTTTTTTAAACGATATAACATTTTAAAACGAATTTGTCGTGATTCCTTTTTACGAGTACCTATAATCACCGAATTATAATCACATTATCGATTAGAATTCGATTTTTAATTTGTAGTTGTTGTGGAGGCAAAGAAAATACTCTTTGCTGCTTACTACTTCTTTTTAACAAAATTGCAGTTTGCATTGATTTCCCTTGTGAAAAGATTGCCCTTGATCATCCATATCACACAATATTTCAGGTATAAAGATGACGATTTAGGAAAGGTCATTTAGCGTGAATTTGAATCTATAAGCTTGTCTTTGGTTCTTAATTTCCAGTTTTATGATGCTGTTTGTTAATATGAGATGAGCTTTTTTTATTCTTTTGATCTCTAGCTTCTATCTCTTGCAAATGGTGATCGCATCAAGGACAGAAAACGCAGTAGGAACTCATTTGTGGTAGACATGGACAAGAAGATTGCTTCAGAAGATCTGTTAAGATAACTTTCATCTTACCATGGAGCTATAATCTGTCAAGTACGCATTCATTTTCTTATGTTTTTGGATTTGCAACTTCATTCAGTATTAAACTCTCCCATTTACGGTAATTGATTTTCCATGTTCTCTTTCATGGGATAATGTATTTAGCCAAATGTTATTATCAACCAAGTTTCTGATATAATGATTGTGCAGTTCATTATTGATTTGCACTATAGAGTAGAGTCACTGCTGCAGCGACAGAAATGCAACTCTTTCGCTTGTTTAGAGACACTGGTTAATCTACTTGGTGGTAGAGTCGTCTTGCCCACTATTTTTAAGTAAGTTCTAATTATATGCATTTTTATTTAGGCAAAGATAAAGTTGGTATAAAGTATAAAGTTGGTAATACAGTATTCTCTAAATTTCCACAAGTTGCACATTTTGGCAACATATTTTGGTGAAACCATCAACTATCTGCTCATGCTATTCATTAAATATATAAAGCATAAGTTGTTTTGTTGAGGGAATGATTAGTTTTAAAATGTTGTCCCATTACTTACATTCTTGATGAATGAAACTAGTAACTTTTCCATTTCTTGTGATTTGTAATAGTTTCACCTAATAACACTTGTTTTTTTGCTGGCCATTCATTGATTGTTATTATATACGGAACAATGTTGTTATAGATATCAAGAGGAGACTCATAGAGTGGTTGGTGAACAACTTCATGTATTAACCTTTTAAATTCATATTAACATTAAAATTGTTAATGCCCTGATTGCTACTCCTCTCAATTGGTTGCATGTTGTGGTTCTTGTTCATCTCAAGTCTTATAACTGGTGCAACAATTCACTGTTACTTTGTAGGTTAGTTTTCAACTTTATGTTGATGCGATTATTAGGGGTGGGCAGGGTTACGGGTTGAACCCGCACGAGCTGAGAAATTTTCTTGGCCCGTCAACGGGTTTAAAACACAGTTCAACTCGTTGACGGTTTGAAATAATCTAAACTAAAAAACCTTGAAATAAAAAAAACTTAAAATTTTGGTCCATTTCAACCATGTACCTGTATAGCGGATCCGAATGGGTTGAAGAGTTGAATTTCATGGCCCACCTATACACTAATATTTCCTAGTGATTATTAGTTACACAAATATTATGTTGGCTAGAGATAGGGATGACAATGGGTAGTATTTGGGTCGTGTTTGATCAAATTCATGCTTGCTCTATCATTTATAACTTCAAATCTATATCTGCCCAAATCCACATTGGGTTTGATTATTCAAATCCGTGTCCTTTGAGAATATCCGTCCCACGGCGAATAATATTTTTGTAGGGTAGAGATCAACAATATTTTTGTAGGGTAGAGATCAACAATATTTTTCGAAACTTTTTAAAATATTTAAAATAAAAAATAATGTAAAAAACTGTTAAATTTATAGGGTTGGGTCAATTTACATGGGGAGTGTGCTCATATATAACGTATCAGAGAGATTGTTTGTAAGAGGAAATGTGGATCATACTAAATGACGTTCAAGTCTTTTACGGTGTGATCTCCTCTCTCTTATACGTTATATTCTAGCACACTCCGCATGTAAATTGACTCGACTCTAGAAATTTAAAAAGAATATATCAAACTTTGAAAATGATAAAAATAGTACAAAAGTTATTATAACAAGTCACTTTAAACTCTAGAAGTTTGTAAATATATTCTTTAATATAATTGAATATATAATCGAAAAGATTAAAAGTAATTGTTGTTTGATTTAATATTATTTAATTTTTTAAACACAAATATTTTTTTATTTGATTACTTAACTTAAAAAATTTATAAATATATCTAGATTTTAAATAGTGTAAATAACATATTTATAAATTAAAAGTGACAAATAACACTTTAATTTGTCGAAATCGATTATCAAAAAATGGACGAGAAATTGTCATTTTATACTCGATTTTTATTTATGAATATGTGTAAAATACACAATTTCTAAATATTGGACATCGTTTTTACATTATATTTGGTTACAAAATAAATGAAAATATTATGATAACATCAAAATACATACTACCAAATAAACATAAATTTATAAAATTGATAAAATAAATTCTTAGTATGATAATTTATAAATATAATAAATTTAATCATAATTGCATATGGTGAATATATAAGATATTTATACATTAAGTTTGGTGGGTGTCATAGTATGATTTTTTGTTTGAGTAGAAATTTATATTCATCCCACCCAATTGCGGTTTATTATTTTTAAATCATTGTCCTTCCCATATCCACAAAAAAATACAACCCTCATAGATAAGGTATGATAGGATATCCACGGGTTAACATTATGCAAATTCATTAACAATCAACTAAATTGCTTAAGTAACATTATACTTCAAGGCAATTTACATAACAAGACATATTACATTCAAACGAAATAAATCAAACTGATTTAAATAATAATTTATATTTTCGAGTTACATTAGAAATAATGAATGTTCCATTTGAGTTCAACAAGTAAGTAATTCAAAATTTAAGAACGGTAAGATTGAGTACTTATTTAAAATGCAAATGAAATGAATCGAACGGATTTAAGTGTTTTTAAATTCTGAGTTCAAAATGTAAGAAATTCATAATTTGAGTCCAAATATTCTAATCTCGGAACTCTTACATCATTTTTTCGGGTTAGTTGCAAATATTTTAATCAAGATATTCAAAATTAATAAATATACGGTTTTATGAATTACATGACATTCATAACATTTTCTAATATTCTAATCTTTTAAATTGATAAATATTTATCAAATAATAATTAATTAATTATTATTCTTTTTATAATATATAATGATATATTTGTATTGTCTTTATATAAATCCGGTGATATCATAAATTTGTCAAATACTTTAATAAATTCATGATAATCTCATTTTTACTTTAACCATCATTGTTCACTTGACAATCGCACATCATTTTTTAAAAGCTTATTGGTTATTGGTACCACTTGTATTATTTCTCCAATGTTTCGATCTAATACATTTTTACATCAAACACTAACACATATAAATTCTTTGACTAACGTTATCGGAAAAACTAGGTTATATATAAGGCTATATAATATGCTTCATGAATAGAGGCACAATAATAATGTAGTTAAATTATTATAGAGTAACTGAAGTCATTTTCAATTTTCAAAATTTAATTATGAAAAGTTTTTTAAGAAATACACTATAAACAAATAATGCTAAAAGCTTTACCGTTAATAGAAAAAATAGGGGTTTAATTAATATTGGTTTCTCAAATTACATAAATTATCATTTTTTATCTCTCAATTTTTAATAATACATTATACATCCATCAACTAACAAATTTTTTCAATATTGATAAAAATTTATTATTTACGATAATTTCAATTTATTTTCCACATTGAATCCATAATCTATAGAACTAAAACATTAATTTATAAAATTTAAAATATCTTAATTATTATAGTAATTTGAGATTGAAAATATTTAAATATTTCAGAATTAAATTTATTAATATACCAAATTTAAAATATTTCATTTGATTTTGTTTAAGGAATGAAGCGAATTGTTTCCTAATAACAAATTATTATTTCTAAAAATACGTAATAATGCGATGGATAGCACGACAATGTACATATTAAGTATTTTTAATAAAATAACTAATAAATTAGTTTTAGTAATTAATTAAATACACAAATAATTGAAAATTAAATTCGTTAAAATTTTAAATTATTTTGGGGTAATTATGCGGAGACCTATTCCTTATTAAGGGGCGTAATAATTTGGGCCTGATTAGAAATTAGGCTGAACACGTTGGAGGCCTATGCGAACTGGGAGCTTGCTTTTCAATTTTCAAATTCGAATCTGGCAAGCAACGTTTTTTCTAAGGCTCCAAAGTCCAAACGGCTCTATTTACAACGGCCTTGAAGATCGTAAATAAATATCGGGGAGCGGAGCGGTGTGGATTCTGAATTTGGATTTGCACAGCTAAGCAGCGCAATGGTCTGATTCTGAACCGGGCGAAGCAATGAGGAAGTAGGGCAACCTTCTATGTTTCTTCATTGTTGTTATCTTCTGTTGAGTTCCTGGTAACAGGGAGTGCCTAAAGGTTCACAAACAGAGGAGGCCCAGTCCTGACGTACTTCTGGGAATACCGCGGTAACACTTCTTATTTTTGGCTGGCCAATTCATTGATTGTCATTATTTAACGGAAGAATGCTGTCATACTGCGCCCATGCTGCTGAAGATATCAAAAGATGGTATACCAGAGGAAACTCATAGAGTAGTTGGTGAACAACTTGAGGTATTAACTTTGAAGGCAAATCTTGCATCTTAGCTTCTTTTGTATGGAATCCCAATGGTTGATTCTTCTATGATCTCAATTTCAGAAACTTTCTGCAGCCCGAACTACCAATCAATTCTCGAAAACCGTCTGGGAGATGTTCCTAATGAACTACCAGAAGAAATTATTAAGGGTTTCATTAATTTTCTTTCTCATATTAGGTTAGATAGTTTTAGGCCTTTTTTGTTTCTTGTCTCGTCATATTTAGCCCTGATCTGAATGTCCACTCTCATTTTTTGTTTTCCTTGCTTTATTAGGGATGAAGGAAACCTTTCAAGGAATATGGTGGAGTGTATAAATATGAATTTGTTAAATGATTGACCAAACTTGGGATACAAATCTCCATTAATTCATAATGCAATAGAGCAGTTTGTCATTCGCTACTGGTTAACAACTCATGATCGGAGTCTAAAGGTATCGCTTTCTCTACTAAATTGATGGTCACACCGCTTTAACTTTTTTGCTACTTACTTCTGTTTTTGTTCTGATTTTGTAGGATGCATTCATCACCTACATGAAAATGCAATTATGTCTTACTAGAAGTGCATCTGATGGGACTGCATTATGTGAACAACTTCTGGATTTGGTCCACAAGGAGCTTGATCAATTTTCTTCTTCCAATACCAATATGACAAGGTTTTGTTTAATTTTTGCGTGCATTGCTGCTTGAATATGCTTTGTGGTTCTTTTTCAGTGCATGTTCTTCCATAAAGCATGCATTGAGATACTATCAACTGGTCTTAAAATTTGACCTTTTTTACAGGGCAATTCTCAAGATGCATTACTTCTTAGACGTAATATGTTACGAATTGCTCTTAGCGTTCTTAAGTTGAAGGTTTGTCTTGAAAATATGCTATGTTTTTATGTAATTGGTTCTTATTAGAATAGTCAATATAAAAGTAATTTTGGAGTGTTGATATGTATTTTTCATCTTATTTACTTTGTTCACTGTTTTGTTGCTGGCGCTTAGTTAAATTGATCACAACATTAAATTCAATATGAATATTCTTTGTTTTTCTTGTACAGGAAGTCTCATCGTTAGAGTTAAGTTGGTTGTTGTTGTTCCTGGTGCTGCCTATGCCATATGTGTTGGTTGTGCTCCCTTGATGCGTGATGTTAAAGGTAATGTATCATCATTGTATGATCCTGATGCCACCATTGATTGGAGAAAGGTATGCTATAGAGGATCCAACAACCAATAAGCATCTTGAGTACAACTTGTTTCTATATTTTATCTATAGATTGGATATGTGTTTGTAGGCTGAGAAACCATGCTGGTTAAATTCAGGAGAGAATTATGAGTGCTCAATCGACATGCTTTCCAAGTTTGAAAATGGTTGTTCAAAGATACACTATTTTGGTAGTCTTTATGCCTCTTTCTTTGGCCGTTTGAATGCTCCAGATGATTATTTAACTTCGATCAAACTTTCAGATCACTAGCAAATACACATATGTCCCAGCAACTAAGAAAGCAGCTCTTCCATGAAATGGAAAGTTGTGTTGTGGAGTGCATTAGGACAAAGGAAAATTTGCACTTTTCTGATATGATCAATGCATGCTCGTTGGTATCTATATTCATGTATTGTAAACGCTGAACACGGTAAGTCTTTCCCTACTTTACTTTGTTTTCCTATTGGTCTCTTTGAATTTCCTCAATAATCTTTATTTTTTTCTTGATGAATTGAATAATATTTGTTCTTAAATTGTATATTTGAATCCTATTCCTTTATTATTATGATCAGGCTGGAGAGGTCTGCTTGGTCATGCCAGTGCAGTTATTGATGAGACCTATGAATAGAGTGACCGCTAAAGTTCAGGAGCCAACTGTCTTCAGTAACTTTCCGATCGTCGTTTTGGGGTTGATGCTATTTTCTCTTTTTGCAGGTCGGCGAACGGAAAGCCTTAGAAAGGAATGATTGGGCCAGGCCTAGTATACTTGTTTTTGTTGATGAGCTAGAAGGCTATAAGTTTGTGTTTTGCAGAAATGAAACACCGACATGCCTTCTGAACTAAAAGGAAAACTTGTGCCTGGTACGTCTAAATCCTCTGCTTTACCTACAGTTAACAGAGGATTGAAGTTAGATTAGAGATATTTACAATACAAAATTGGAATGCTATTCCCGGGCAATAGATCTATTTCAGGCCGATGAGTTAGTCAAGGCGGATGTGGATCAGCCATGGAGCTGATTTTATTGAGAAAGCTCTTGATTTCACTCTCCAACTTGGACCTTATCTCTGTTTTAACACTGCCACCATCTTTTTCTAGAGTTGATTTCATCATCTCCACATTCTGTTTCATGAATTCAACATCAGGTATCTTCGCTGGTACATCAAGAAACGGCCTTTTTTGAAAATTTCTTCTTTTTACCGGCCTTAAAACAACTGCAGGGCAATCATGTTTGAATTTTGACACAGCTTCCCCGAATGGTTTGCAATTCTGCAATCTTCTAAAGGCTACGTTCGTATGGAATCTGGATGGTTGATTCGTCTATTGAAGGGAGGATGAATCCACTGACAAATGCCAAGAAAACAATATATCCCAGAGGTTCTTCAATTCCAAAGGTATCTTTTCTTCTGGCTTACATTCTGAAGATACATTGCTATGATTAGGTTCTTCATAGCCTTTTTCTGATACTTTTCTACTCATGCCTGTAATTCCTGAAGTTGTTTTACATGCCTTTTCTTTTAGTTTTTGCTTCTTATACTTGGGTTCGATGACATGCATATACTTAGCCATTGGGATTTTATGCTGAAGAGATGAACCAAAACCTGCAANTCTTTTTCCAGAGTTGATTTCATCATCTCCACATTCTGTTTCATGAATTCAACATCAGGTATCTTCGCTGGAACATCAAGAAATGGCCTTTTTTGAAAATTTCTTCTTTTTACCGGCCTTAAAACAACTGCAGGGCAATCATGTTTGAATTTTGACACAGCTTCCCCGAATGGTTTGCAATTCTGCAATCTTCTCAAGGCAAATCTTGCATCTGAGCTACATTCGTATGGAATCCTGATCGTTGATTCTGTCATCTCAATTTCAGAAACTTTCAGCAGCCCGAATCTGGAAAATATTTGTACCAAGGTTTCTATTGAATGGGGGATGGATCCAGAGGCAAATGTCAAGAAAATATTATATCCCAGAGGCTCTTCATTTTCCAGAGGTATCTTTTTATCTAGCTTACATTCTGAAGATACATTGCTATGATCATGTATAGTCATCTCTTCAGAGCCTTTTTCTGATACTTTTCTACTCATGCCTGCAATTCCTGAAGCGGTTTTACATGCCTTTTCCTTTAGTTTTCAATTCTTATACTTGGGTTCGATGACATGCATATACTCATCCATTGGAACTTTCTGCTGAAAAGATGATCCAAAACCTGCAATTGTCACACAGGGATGATATTTTTATGCTACTGAATTCATCATTTGAACCTGCATTCAAATTGGGGTTTTTGCAGCAGAAAATGAATATGTTTTGTTTACCAATCATGCTTCCTTTTGCTCGCCGATCTGGGAATTCCTTAGTTTTTGCATCACTTTGATCATCTTCTGCAGGATAATTACAGAATGAAACATTGCCTTCAACTTCATTTATAACAAACAGGCAAGAAATCACCTTTTTCTTCATGAAACTCAGTGTATTTTTCACCCTACTTGTCGTTATTCATTCTCTCGTTGCATGTAGCAAAAATATGAACGCCCAGTGCATTTAAGTTGTATTTACAGACTCCTGGTAACTCAAATCTCGTCTATTATTGTTGATTGACTTAGTTATCACTTGAACTACAAATGGAGGGGACACAGGATTTCATCGAAAAGCTAAAAATTGGGCAGAGAATAAGATGAAAGAGTATGCCCATTTGAGAAGCACCTGAATTCAGAGAGTATTTACAAAATGTGGGTGGTTGAGAGTGACGGTAATAAGAGGGTTGTTTTACGAAAGAACTACAGCCATAAACGAAGAACAACGGTAAAAGCTTTGGATTTGTAGACACTTGCAGTTACATGGGTTAGTATGTGGGCACTTACTATCATTTTCAAAATACAATTAATTAGTAAATTATTGGGTTTGTTTTAAATAATCATTAAAATATTTAGATGTGCGTAATATGCCATGTTTTCATATCGCTAAAAGATATTGTTTCGCTTCGGATCGGTATGGTCGATATATCGTTCGAAAACCTGGTATCGGGTGTTATCGAGCGGTATCGGTCAAAATATCGGTGCCTTCCGATTTTCATATTAGTTGGTATATTGGTAGTATACCGATCGATATGCAAACATTGGTAATATGTGATAATTTGCAAAAAAAATTGTTAAAACTATTGTATTATAAATATTGTTTATGTAAAAATATTAATATTTTTTATATATTAAAAGGAATAAGGTTAGTCATAATTTAATTATGAAATATCAGGATTAATTAGGTATTTTCATATTTTGCAAATGTGCAACATTTGATTTAAGTAGTGGTTGTTTAAACGCGACTTTTCATCGTGTATTTGTTAAAAACATCCTTTTGGTGAATTCATCCCACCCGAAAGTATTTTAAATTGTTAAGCAAACAAACTCATCATTTGGGGTGGTGGTGCATTTGCTAAATTGAATGAATTTTTATTTCTAATTTATAAACAAGCAAATTTTCATTGAACAAGAATTGTAAGATATATCAATAGAAACTACGGTACAATTAGTTATGATCATACTTTTTAACGTACACAAATAAAATTAGAATAACTATATACTTTTTAATTACAATTTCATCACAGTTACGAAGTCTAAAACTAATTGTGACACGATCGTGATTTACTTATAACTAAATTATCTTTAATTTTTAATAATTAAAATCTATTATTATTTTTATATTTTGTATATTTTTTAATAACTAAACAAACTCAAATTCTCACTACAACGTATATTTTACAATTTAATTTATTTTAATATTACTGTATAGATCAGATACATATCCGGTATATCGATTCAATAAGTTTGTCTGGTATATAAGCCGGTACCGGTTTTTAAAACATTGGTGTTATGGTCCCTTTTTAGGGGGTACCAACAGTCGTCCGGTTCGTTCAATCAACGAACTCGGTTCTGATTTATAAAAAATGTGGAGAGCGATTAAAAACTGAAATCAAAGTAAAGACATAGCATATATAGTGGAAACCCCGTAAAATGGGGTGAAAACCACTCGACCAAGAGCCGAATATGCTCTTGATCTGTTCACTAATGAAAATAAGAGGAGTTTACACACAACAGGCTAATGAAAATGACTGAGTATAGAAAGCAGTAAGAATCTGGGCAGCGTAACAGCCTCTTCTTCTGCATCCAAAGGGTCCTGTCTTTTCCTTCGTCTTGCCCTGTATTTATAGAGTTGCCGGCGAGTGTAATCCACGTCCTGTAACCGCCTCTGACAAGTTTGTTAGAGGTTGTTATCGCAGGATGTAAAACGAGGCTGGGACCGATGCGTGGTCTGCGTGATCGGGCCCGAAGCATGATAAACGTGACAGGGCCCGAAGCGTGGAACGCGTGAGCCTGTAACTGTTTTGTAACCGTTCGGACCGAACCGCGGAGCCAGCTGGCAGATAACGCTTATTTTTACTAAGGTAATCTTCGGTCCTCCGTGTTGAACATCGGGCCGGTCTTCTTAAAGGTGTAATTGGGCTGTGAGAATTCGTTTTGATTATTTAAACTGGCCCAACAGTTATCAGGCCTCACCCATTATGGGATACCCGGTCCTAGAGTTCTCATCAATTGGTTTTAATAAAATATTAAATTAATTTCAATAATTTAATTAAATTAAATACATGGAATTGCGAGAAGTGCTAAATAAGCTTTGGGTTAATTAGTCGGAGGCCCGTTCTCTAAACGAAGCTTGGTTTTAAAAAACCGGTCGAATCGGCCAGTTGGACCGGTTCAACAGGGAATCACTCGCCCTCCCGATTCAATTCAAACTGGTTCGCATCTTATTTAAGAAGCCAGTTTTGCTCTCCTAAAAACCCGGTCAGGCCTGTTTTTTCACCCAAAAACCGATTTGCATTGACAATTATAGTTAAATTTAAACAAAAAAATAATTTTTTGATCATTTTCTCTACCCTTCCCTTTCTTGATAAAAACATTAATTATGAAGATCGTTATATAAATTTTTATTATTTTATTTAATACTGTTATTTAATCGTTAAACTCGAATTTTCGATATATAAAACTGTAGCTCTTGAACTCCAAAAGCAAATTGTAAAATTTTGTTTGTATTAAATATTTTTTAATCTAATTATATTTTTTAAAAATTTAATTAGAGTTATTTGTGAAGAAATATATATATATATTTTTATTATTAACATTATTATTAATTTTTCTATCAAATCGGTTCAAACCAATCCGACGCGTAAGAGATGTTTCGGATCCACCTATCGATCTGTTTTTAAAACCATGAAACAAAGGGCATAAGTAGTGTTTTAAATTTCCGGTATACCGGAAATTTCGGTCGTACTGGTTTCGGTCGGTAATTTGGAAGAATTCCGGCCGGTACGGATATTTTCGGGTCGGGTTTGGCGGGTTTGGGTCGGATTTAATATTAAAAAAATAAAATATGAATATTTTATAATTTAATTTATTTAAATATTCCGGTACGGATCCGATACGTATCTGGTATACCAATCCATTGAACTTGTCGGGTATACCGGCCGGTACTGGTATTTAAAACATTGGGCATAAGAGATAAATAAATAGGGAAGAACAACCCCTTTTGTAACACAACTAATTATCACCCGGGCATTTGAATCCTGACTGGAAGGGAAGAAGAAGAGTTAACTTCTCGAGATAAATAAATGGCTTCGACGGAGTAGCGAGTTTGATAGCTTCTTGAAACAATAAACTATGTCTTATTGAACCCACCCCTTCGGTCGATTAGTTGGACAAACTTATAGTTTGCAAAAGAGTTTCAATTAGGGCGTGGAGACGGCTGTATTTTACAACGGCCGTAACTTGGGCGGGAACTTACTCTCCAAGTCTATAACTCGAATTCGAAGGTCTCCAACGGCTGTATTTTACAACGGTAATGACGAAGTGCGTAAATAAATATCTTCTCCCCTTGGAGCGGGTGAGTCTATGAGCATTTGAAATCCTCAAACAATCGTGAAACCGCCCGCTATTCTACGCTCCGCCTCTCGCACGGACGTTAACACTGCTGGTTTTCCATTATCATCGCAAAATTTGGGTCACAAAGTTTCTTCAGATTACAAGGAAGACAACACTCACCACGCCAACGTTATATTGTTGGGTAACGACAATTGGGTCTCTCAGCACTGGCTTCACGTGGTGCCACCAGTTTCTACCGGATTTCAAAATACGACCAACATATCGGTTTAATTGAGTACATAAACTAGTGCAGGGACGGGCATCGGTAAACGGTAGTTCAGTGCAACGGGTCTGAATGGCTGAAGCCATGGGGCAGTTTCTTTGTTTTACTTGATTTCTGTTGAGTGCTTGTAGGCTGTAAATGGGCAGTAACTAAAGTTGATAAATATAGGAGGGGCTGGCCGGTAGTACTTCTGTTATGACAACGGCAATATCTTCAAGGGAATACCAAGATATAATATCTAAGATTTCATCCGACAAGGCCAAAACTCGTGAAGTAACTTCTTGAGCCTTTTCTTTTGCTTTTTATTTGGGTTTCTGATCTTTTTATTCCTCTCATTTTTCATAACAGGAAGGGATTAAGTTGTTGAGTGCATGGGTAGGAGGCGAAAGATCAGTGGGGTTTTCTAGATTTCTCTTGAGAAATCTTCATCACTTAAAACTAATGATTCCCGACATCGTGAGCAGTCCTCATATTACCGTTTGGGTTTATAGTTTACATGTAATATATTTTTAAGTGTTTAACAATTGTTGTTTTACAGCGGAGAGTTGGCCTTTTCTTGTCGAAATTTTGATCCAGTGTATGTCACTGGAGATCTCCTCGAGCAAGGCTTTAACATTTCCGCTACTTTGTTTTAATTTTTTCGGATTTTGTAGGATGCATTCATCATCTACATGAAACTGCAATTGAGTCTTACTAGGAGTGCATCTAATGGGACTGCATTATGTGAACAACTTTTGGATTTGGTCCACAAGGAGCTTGATCAACTGTCTTCTGCCAATTACAATGTGACAAGGTTGTGTTTTATTTTTGCGTGCATGGTGGGCTGTCATTTGTTATTTTCTGCCAATAACAACTTTTTGGATTTGGTCCACTAGTTAATAATTCCAGTTTATTTGTTATTTTTTTTATTTTGAAGGAGCCTTTGTGGGCTGTCATTCCAGTTGCTTGGTGCTTCATGCGTGGAATCCTCCTTGAAGTTTTTTCATGCAAAAAGCAGGTTGCTCGTATATCTTTATGACTTAGGTTTCATACTACCTTTTCTTGGTTTCGCTCAATGAATTATTTTCGTAAATATTGCACACTTGAACATTATTTTCGATTGTTTCTTTGAAACATCTGTCGACTAAACTTTGTGCTTGTATTTGACCACTTGAACATTAGCTTAAGAAATATTGTGAATTAAGCTGGCCATTGACCATCCAGCCACTTTCATTTTTAGTTCGTGAAGTTGTGAAGCTTATCAATGTTTCAGAGTATTGTTAGACCCTATATATAGCTATTTTTTCATGTTATTTTTTGAAATGTAACTAATTTGTTTTAGTATTCATTAGGTTTCAGAGCTGAAGATGGGGTTGTATACCATTTGGAATTGTCTAGTGCGTAGTTTTCCATCGTTGGGTACCTCGGTTGTAAGTTATGCACTTGGGATCATTGCTAGGATGATTTAAATCTAGTTCTGTTATGCAGATCTTGTAAATTTGAACTGTTAGGTTGGTTGCATTTTATCAAGTTATTTCCTAATCAAATTATCACTCTTATGTGCTTCGTTTTTTTCCATTTATCTTGTTTATTTAAACCTTTTTGCATGGTTGCTAGTATTTTTAAGTGCTTTCTTTCCTAAACAAATTATCCATGCCTTATGTCTTTACAAGAAGTGCAAAGATATTGGTACATTTTCTGATCTCCTCCTTCTCCCAGCCTGCTTCTTTGTTACAAAACTTTTGTAATCTTAAAATTTGACCTTTTTCTTTACAGGAAATTCTCAAGATGCATTAGTTCTTAGACGGAATATGCTACGAGTTGTTCTTAGCGTTCTTAAGTTGAAGGTTTGTCTTGAAAATATGCTATGTTTTTATGTAATTGGTTCTGATTAGAATAGTCAATATAAAAGTAATTTGGTAGTGTTGATATGTATTTTTCATCTTATTTACTTTATTCAATGTTTTGTTGCTGGCACTTAGTTAAATTGATCATAACATTAAATTCGATATGAATATTTTTTGGTTTTTCTTGTACAGGAAGTGTCATCGTTAAAGATCAGTTGGTTGTTGTTGTTCCTACAGTTGCCTATGCCATATGTGTTGTTTGGGCTCCCTTGATGCGTGATGTTAAAGGTATTGTATCTTCATTCTATGTGTTTGTAGGCTGAGAAACCATCGTGGTCAAATTCATTAGAGAATTTTGAAGGTACACTATTTTGGTAGTCTTTATGCCTCTTTCTTTGGCCATTTTGACTGCTCCTGATGATTTTTTAACTTCGATGAAACTTTCAGATCACTACCAACATACACATGTGTCCCAGCAACTAAGAAAGCAGCCCCTCCATGAAATGGAAAGTTGTGTTCTGGAGTGCATTAGGACAAAGGAAAATTTGTGCTTTTCTGATCTGATCAATGCATGCTCGTTGGTATCTAATTTCATGTATTGTTCACACTGGACACGGTAAGTCTTTCCCTACTTTACTTTGTTTTCCTATTGGTCTCTTTGAATTTCCTCCATAATCTTTCTTTTTTTCTTGATGAATGGAATAATATTATTCTCTTAAATTGTGTATTTGAATCTTATTCCTTCCTTTATTCTTATGATCAGAGCAAGAGAGGAGGTCACTCCTTTCATTCGTCAATTGGGGGAATTGATGTTACAAATGCTTGGTCATGCCAGTGCAGTTATTGATATAGAGTGACCGCTGAAGTTCAGGAGCCAACTCTCTTCGGTAACTTTCCGATCGTCTTTTAGTGGTTGATGCTATTTTCCTTTTTTTGCAGGTCGGCGAACGGAAAGCGCCCTAGGAAGAAATGATTGGGCCAGGCCTAGTATACTTGTTTTTGTTGATAGGTCACGTTCTTTTTAAGTTTGCGTTTTGCAGAAATGAAGCACCGACATGCCTTCAGAACTATTAGGAAAACTTGTGCTTGGTAAGTCCAAATCCCCTGTTTTATATATAGTGAACAGAGGATTGAAGTTAGATTATAGATATTTATAGTACAAAATTGAAATTGATCTATTACAGGCCGATGAGTTAGTTAAGGTGGAGGTGGATCAGCCATGGAGCTGATTTTGTGGAGAAAGCCCTTGATTTCACTCTCCAACTTGGACCTTATCTCTGTTTTAAAACTGCCACCAGCTTTTTCCCGAATTGAATTGATCTTCTCCATACTCTGTTTCATGAATTCAGCATCAGCCATTGGAACATCAAGAAACTGCCTTTTTTGAAGGTTTCTTCTTTTTACCAGCCTTAAAACAACTGCAGGGCAATCATGTTTGAATGTTGCGAGAGCTTCTCCGAATGGTTTGCTATTGTGCAATTTTCTAAAGGCAAATCTTGCATCGGTTCGAATGGAATTCGAATGGTTGATTCGTCTATTATCTCAATTTCGGAAACTTTCAGCAGCCCGAACCTGGAAAATATTAGTACCAAGGTTTCTATTGAAGGGAGGATGGATCCATGGGCAAATGTCAAGAAAATACTGAATCCCAGAGGTTCTTCATTTTCCAAAGGTATCCTTTCATTTATGTTACATTCTGAAGATGCATTGCTATGATCATATATAGTCATCTCCTCAGAGTCCTTTTCTAACACTTTCCTACTCATCCTGCAATTCCTGAAGTGGTTCTACATGCCTTTTCCTTTAGTTTTCGCTTCTTATACTTGGGTTCGATGACATGCATATACTCAGCCATTGGGATTTTCTGCTGAAAAGATGATCCAAAACCTGCAATTGTCACACAGGGACGATATTTTTGTGATGTTTTCATCAATAGAAATAAATTCATCATATGAACCTGCTTTTAAATGGTGTTTTTGCAGCAGAAAATGAATGTGTTTTGTTTACATTTGAAGCAGGCAAATTGCTTACCAATCATGCTTCCTTTTGCTCGCAGATCTGGGAATTTCTTAGTTGCTGCATCACTTTGATAATTACAGAATGAAACATTGCCTTCAACTTCATTTCTAAAAACAGGCAAGAAACTCACTATATTTCTCTTTGTACTTGTCGTTATTCATTCTCTTGTTGCATGTAGGAAAAATATGAAGCGCCCAGTGCATATAACTTGTTTCGTGACTGATCTTAGTCAAGAGTTCCTCTGAAGTAAGTTCATTGAATGCCTCTGAATCAGAAGTGGAACTACTGGGTGGAGACCTGTGGGGCCTCTATAGAACAAGTTCTTTCCGAAGTTGGAGATTTCAATAGTGCATGTACTGTTAGCCTTCACCCGTGGTGGGAATATCGTCCTTGTGCTAATATGTCCGGTCTCCGAAAGAAGGTGCAAAAGAGGCAAGAGCGACTCAAGCAGGTGTAGTTCAACGCAGCGGTCTGAATCTGAACTTCTTGGTTACGGGGAGTGCCTAAAGTTTCTATGTTTCTTCATTTTTGTTGTCATGTATTGAGTTCCTGGTTACGGGGAGTGCGTAAAGTTGACAAATAGAGGAGGCCCAGTCCTGACATACTTCTTGGATGACCGCGGCCGTATCTTCCAAGGGAATGCCAGGATATCATATTCAAGTATTCATCCCATAAGTCCAAAACTCGTGAAGTAACTTGGTGATCCTTTTCTTTGGCTTTTTTATTTGGGTTTCTGATCATTGTTTATTTCTCTCATTTTTCTTTGGAAGGGATGGGCAGTGAGTAAAGTTGACAAATAGAGGAGGCCCAGTCCTGACATACTTCTTGGATGACCGCGGCCGTATCTTCCAAGGGAATGCCAGGATATCATATTCAAGTATTCATCCCATAAGTCCAAAACTCGTGAAGTAACTTGGTGATCCTTTTCTTTGGCTTTTTTATTTGGGTTTCTGATCATTGTTTATTTCTCTCATTTTTCTTTGGAAGGGATGGGCAGTGAGTAAAGTTGACAAATAAAGGAGGGGCAGGCTGGCCGGACGTATGTGATGACAACGGCAATATCTTCAAGGGAGTACAAGGATATCATATCAAAGATTTCTTCCGATAAAGCCAAAACTCGTGAAGTATTTTNTACTGTTAGCCTTCACCCGTGGTGGGAATATTGTCCTTGTGCTAATATGTCCGGTCTCCGAAAGAAGGTGCAAAAGAGGCAAGAGCGACTCAAGCAGGTGTAGTTCAACGCAGCGGTCTGAATCTGAACTTCTTGGTTACGGGGAGTGCCTAAAGTTTCTATGTTTCTTCATTTTTGTTGTCTTGTATTGAGTTCCTGGTTACGGGGAGTGCGTAAAGTTGACAAATAGAGGAGGCCCAGTCCTGACATACTTCTTGGATGACCGCGGCCGTATCTTCCAAGGGAATGCCAGGATATCATATTCAAGTATTCAAAGTCCAAAACTCGTGAAGTAACTTGGTGATCCTTTTCTTTGGCTTTTTTATTTGGGTTTCTGATCATTGTTTATTTCTCTCATTTTTCTTTGGAAGGGGGAGTGAGTAAAGTTGACAACCGCGGCCGTATCTTCCAAGGGAATGCCAGGATATCATATTCAGTAACTTGGTGATCCTTTTCTTTGGGGGAGTGCGTAAAGTTGACAAATAGAGGAGGCCCAGTCCTGACATACTTCTTGGATGACCGCGGCCGTATCTTCCAAGGGAATGCCAGGATATCATATTCAAGTATTCATCCCATAAGTCCAAAACTCGTGAAGTAACTTGGTGATCCTTTTCTTTGGCTTTTTTATTTGGGTTTCTGATCATTGTTTATTTCTCTCATTTTTCTTTGGAAGGGATGGGCAGTGAGTAAAGTTGACAAATAAAGGAGGGGCAGGTTGGCCGGACGTATGTGATGACAACGGCAATATCTTCAAGGGAGTACAAGGATATCATATCAAAGATTTCTTCCGATAAAGCCAAAACTCGTGAAGTAGCTTCTTGACCATTTTCTTTTGCTTTTTATTTGGGTCTCCGATATTTTTATGCCTCTCATTTCTCATCACAGGAAAGGATTATGTTGTTGAATGCATGGGTAGGAGGCTAAAGATCAGTGGGGTATTCTAGGTTTCTCCTGAGAAATCTTCATCACTTAAAACTACTGATTTCCGACATCTTTAGCAGTCCTCATATTACGGTTTGGGTGTATGTTTTCCTTTTTTTGTAAGGACTTTTAACATTTGTGCTAAATATTGTATTCATATGAAAAGTCTTTGGTTGAGGTTTGATACAATATTTATTTCCTATCTTGCTTTATATGACTTCCTTTTCAACTTTTTTATAGAAAACTTGCTTTGGATTCAATTTTCTTGTGTCAGCGGTCACCCAAATCAATGAACCCGATGGTCTCTATGGCATCATTC
This sequence comes from Utricularia reniformis, assembly GCA_009725065.1. NCBI lineage: Eukaryota > Viridiplantae > Streptophyta > Magnoliopsida > Lamiales > Lentibulariaceae > Utricularia > Utricularia reniformis. The sequence continues at coordinate 166,417 of RWGZ01000244.1, forward strand.
AATATCACAAGGTTTTTTGAATTTTATTTCATATTTATTATATTCCTACTTACTATGTCTTCCTATCCAGATGACCTCACAGGTTATTATCTTTGAACGTGAGGGTAACTGGATTAAAGCTCTGGAATATCATGACTTGCAAGTACACTCTAAAGCTCTTCAACAAATAAGTTATTCCACTTCTCAAGGTTTTGAGGATTTTCAAGAGACAGGGAATGCATTCTTATCCAAATCAGAATATGGCATGATACAAAAGAAGCCTTGCAAAGGTTTGATTCGATCACTGCAAGAATTGGTTGTACTCACTTTCTTTGCTATCTATTTTCACTGTCAGGGTATTTTTATGATTCGTGTTGTTTCTGCAATTGAACGGGAACAAAGGTATCCAATTCAACTGATTTCATGTTGTCCAACTCGATGATCTGATTCAGTATTTTTCCAGGGAGCTAGTTCTTGCTGCACTTTATAGTTTATATGTGGAACTGAACTATAGCAACAGGCCATGGTGATATACTTCTACAATTATTAAGTAAGTTGTAATTATAAGCATTTTTATTTAGGCAAAGATGGGAACAGTCTTCTCTACTTGTTGTCCCTATCGCTAAATATCCACAACTTACACATTTGGCAACATATTTTGCTGAAACCATCAAATGTCTGATTTTAGAGATTCACACTACTCAATTCTATTCATTAAATATATAGATCGTAAGTTATTTTTGTTGTGAGAATATTAGTTTTTAAATGTTGTCTGTCCCATGATTGAATTTCATGATGAATAAGAATAGTTAGGGTCACCTAATAAATAACACTTGTTATTTTTTTGGTGTTTAGTTACATGAAATAGCTGGTGCAACACTTTATAGTTTTTTGGGTTTCTTCCCGTTGCTGAAACAATATCTTTATCTACCTCCAAAATTGTTAAGGTTAGTTTTAAATTTTATTTTGATATCTGATTATTAGGTCATCCTCAATCATCTCCGTCCAAAAACTTCATTCTATCATCCACATCATCTTTCTTTCTGTACGCATCATCATTTTTAAATTTTATAAATAATTTTCTTCTCATCCCTACAACAATGTCCGGACACTTATAATTTTTAAATTTTATTTTTTTACACATAAAAAATTATTATAATAATTTGAGATTGAAAATATTTAAAGAATTATTAATATACAAAATTTAAGTATTTCATTTGATTTTGTTTAATTAATGAAGCCAATTTTTTTCCTAATAACAAATGATTATTTCTAAAAATGTGTGATATTATGTATAATTTTATAAAAAAATATAATCACTATTTCACGATGTCATTATTTGACAAACAAATGCATTAGATAGGAAGACAATGCACAGATTAAGTATTTTTAATAAAATAACTATTAAATTAGTTTCAGTAATTAATTAAATAGTAAATACACAGAGAATTGAAAATTAAATTAAACTTTAATTGGTCGCAAAAAGAACCGAATTAATTTTGGGTTAATTAATTAGAGACTTAATTTTTTTATCCGACCTGGGCCTCCACTAGTTCCGTAAAGGGCGTAATTATTTGGAAAGAGCCTCATTAGAAAATAGAAATTAGGCTGACCACGTTTTTTCAAAGGGGAACTAGGAACTCGCTCTTCAAATTCGAATCTCGCAAGGAACGTTTTTTCTATGGCTCCAAACGGCTCTATTTACAACGGTATTGAAGATCGTAAATAAATATCTGGGAGCGGAGCGGTGTGGGAGTAGAGAAACTAGTGCTGATTCTGAACTGGGCGAAGCAATGAGGAAGTAGGGCAACCCTTCTATGTTTCTTCATTGTTGTTGAGTTCCTGGCCAATTCATAGATTGTCATTATTTAACAGACGAATGCTGTCATACTGTGGCCATGCTGCTGAAGATATCAAAAGATGGTATACCATAGAGTTGTTGGTGAACAACTTGAGGTATTAACTTTGAAGGCAAATCTTGCATCTAAGCTTCTTTCGTATGGAATCCGAATTGTTGATTCGTCTATGATCTCAATTTCAGAAACTTTCTGCAGCCCGAACCTGGAAAATATCAGTACCAAGGTTTCTATTGAAGGGAGGGTGCATCCAGGGGGAAATGCCAACAAAATATTATATCCCAGAGGCTCTTCGTATTCCAAAGGTATCTTTTCATCTAGAAAAAGTTTATTCAGATTAGAAAGAAGACATCACTCACGACGTCAGCGTTACTTTGTTGGGTAACACGACAATTGGGTCTCTCAACACTGGCTTCACGGCGCCACCAGTTTCTACTGGATTTCAAAATACGACCAACACATCGGATCCATGCGTAATTGAGTACTTAAACTAGTGCTCATATTGCAGATATCAAAAGGTAGTATTCCAGACGAGACTCATAGAATGCTTGGTGAACAATTTCAGGTATTAACCTTTTAAATTCATATTAACATTAAAATTGTTGCTGCCCATTTCATTGATCGCCAATGCTGTTACATTGTGTCCATGTTGCTAAAGATATCAAATGATAGTATACCAGAAGAGACTCATAGACTGCTTGGTGAACAACTTCAGGTATTATCCTTTTAAATTCATATTAACATTAAAATTGTTAGTGGCCTGATTGCTACTCCTCTCAATTGGTTGCATGTTGTGGTTCTTCTTCATCTCAAGTATTACAGCTACTGCAACAACTTACTGTTGATTCNATCGCATCAAGGACAGACAACACAGTAGGAGCTCATTTGTGGTAGACATGGACAAGAAGATTGCTTCAGAAGATCTGTAATGTGAGTTTTGATCTTACCATGGAGCTATAATCAGTCAACTACGCATTCTATTTCTTATGTTTTTGTTCCGTGACAGATGAATCAGATGGTGGAAATATACATAAAACTAGCAGAAATGGAAACAAAGAGAGATGTAATATTGAGTATCATGCATTTTCTTACATCCTATATGCAATCTGATTAGACTACCATTTAATCATATTTTTCTTGATTTAACATATTCATTTGTACAGGACACCAATTGACGAGTTACTCTACCAAGAGACTTACAAAATCTTTCTGTACTGGAGCATTGATTGTTTTTCCTTTAGTTAGTTTTCTTTTTTTAAAACCGAAAATATAATTTTTGAAGATCATGGAAATATTTAAATATTATTTCCGGGAGGAGTTTCTCATTGCAAATTCACGCCAAGGCGTTTAAACTCTCCTTGATTCAGTTAGTTTTAAGATATTGATGATCTAGTTTTTTTGTTTGTCAAATTGGTTAACAAGAATCACTGACAAACATATAGCAGTTAGGATATCTCAGGACATCTAATAAGACTTGTTATTTTTTGGCGTTTAGTTACACTATAATGATGCCAAAGTTGGCTGCATGTTGTGGTTCTTCATCTCAAGTCTTGCTGCAACAACATACGGTTATTTTGCAGGTTAGTTTTCAACTTTATTTTGATATTAAATGATATGTGATTATTAGTGGTGCGCAAGGGTCTGGTCTAACGGTTACGAGTTGATAAATTTTATTGACCTATCAACTGATTGAAAATACAGTTCAACCTGTTGAAGGGTCTAGATAAACTACCCCTAAACGAAACACTTAAATTAAAAAAATCTTCAATTTTAATTTTAAAATTAAAATTAAAATTCTTGAAAATTTCACGGGTCAACTGGTTGCACACTAATATTTGGCTTGTTTAGAGACACTGGTTGTTCTACTTGGTTGTAGGGTCTGATTATATGCATTGTTATTTAGGCAAAGATGCCTCTTCCATTGACCTATGGAAGTATCGCTAAATTTCCAAAGTTGCACATTTTCGCAACATATTTTGCTCAAACTATCACAACTATTTATCTGCTCAATACTATTCATTAAATATATAAAGCGTAAGTTGTTTTGTTCAGCGAATGATTAGTTTTAAAATATATTGCATGTTGTATACATGATGACTGCTTGGTGAACAACTTGAGGTATTAACCTTTTAAATTTATATTAACATTCAAATTGTTAATGGCATGTTTGCTACTCCTCTGAATTAATTGCCTGTTGTGGTTCTTGTTCATCTCAAGCCTTGCAGCGGGCAACAACTTGCTGGTAATTTGCAGGTTAGTTTTCAACTTTATTTTAATATGTGATTATGAGGGGTGGACAGGGTTCCGGCCCTACAGGTTACGGGTTCGACCCGTATGGGTTGAGAAATTTTCTTGATCCGTCAATGGGTTTAAAGTACGGCTAAACCCGTCGACGGGTTGAGATAACCTAAACCCTAAACTAAAAAACCTTAAATAAAAAACTTAAAATTTTGGTCCATTTCAACTTTCTACTTGTATGGTTAATCCGTATGGGTTGAAGAGTTGAATTTCGTGGGCTAACTTATACACTAATATTTTCTAGTGATTATTATTTACACAAGTATTATGTTGGCTAGCGAGGACCATTCTAAAAAACTTATCTCTATTCTATGGTAAAGTGGAAAATATATCGTATATGTTTTTTAATTAATGCGATAATAATTAATCACTATTGCAAAAATACTTAAGTGTTGCTTAGAGCATCAAATGCAATTGCGATGTCATGAGTTACGATTTAATTTTTCTAACATATATAAAACAAAATCAAAATAGTTGTATATTTATTCCTAAAAAAATGTGACATCCAAAATTTGCTAAAATTACATATGTCAAGAGTGATTTAAGAGTTTACTTTTAATAATTTAAATATAAATATAATTATTTTTTATTTATAATAGTATATTGGTATTGTTTATATAAATCACGATTATCATACCGTAAATTTATCAAATATTTTATTAAATTAATTGTCCTCTCATTTCTAATTTAACCATCATTGTTTTAAGAAACACTCAATTTATTGTGCTAAGTTGATTCAAACAAACCCATAATGCTATGTTGGTCATTGGTCGCCATCCGCACCATTTCTCCAATATTTTTGGTCGGATAGACATTACTAAAGTTGTTTGAACTTTGAAGCTATTTATAAAATTCAATGATAAAAGTAGTTTTATTAAACGAAATATCGGTCCAATAGACTACTAAAGAGTTAGTGTTGTACACATTTTCTCTTACATGTTATCAGTAGGGGTGTACGTTCAGTATTTATCGAACCGAACAAAATTTCAAATACCGAATCATTTTTTTCGGTTCGATAAATATTGAATTGTTTCGGTTTGGTTCGGTTTTGGTATATACTGAATTTTTCAAAATTTTTTAAAAAATAATATATTAATCATACTAATATATTTTATTAGATTATTATTTTATTGTACCGAACGCCTAAATAACCAAAATTTAAAAATCGAATACATCATCGATTTTTGAAATTCGGTATCGGTTCAGTAAAAAAATTTGGTATAGTGTTAGGTATTCGGTTACTACCTAGTTATTAGTACTGAATGCTTTTAATACTGCAATAATAAAAAAAGAAAAATATTTTCGCAAATTATTATTTCCGCAAACTTAAATTTGTTTTTAACATTGAACCCCACGATTCTCTTGGAACTAAAACATTATTTTATAAATTTATAAAACTTAACTTAATCATAATTAGAGAAAATGATGTGTTTAGTTCTTCGTAGTATAGTAATTTTGGCAAATTTATTCTCCAACTTTATTTGGCATCCACAATCTCATAGTTTAATTAGTGTGGCAATATTGATACCCAAATTACAATAAATGTTTATTTGGGTAGTGTTAGGTCTATTTCAACCATGTACCTGTACAGTGGATCCGAATGGGTTGAAGAGTTGAATTTCGCGGGCCGACCTATACACTAATATTTCATAGTGATGATTAGTTACACAAATATTATGTTGGCTAGAGATAAGGATGACAATGGGTAGGATTTTGGCCGGGTTTGGTCAAATCCATGCCTACTCCACCACTTATAACTTCAAATTCATGTCCGTCTCAAATTCACATTGGGTTTGATTATTCAAATTTATGTCCTTTGCGAATAATCTAACCCATGTAAAATGTCATATAATAAAAAATATAAATGATTTTTTTTCACTTTTCCGACAATATTTTTCGAAACTTTTTAAAATATTTAAAATAAAAAGTAATGTAAAAAACTGTTAAATTTCAAGGGTTAGGTTAATTTACGTGGGGAGTGTGCTCGGATATAACGTATAAGAGGAATGAAATCACACCATAAAAGACTTAAACAAGTCATATAGTATAATCCACATTCCCTATTATAAACCAATCGACCCCACAATCATTTTCCGAAGTGGGATAGTATCCACTAATTTAACACACCCCCTCAAGTTGAACTCGACCAATTCAAATCGGTGGATTACCAATCGATCAATTTTATTAAATCGGACTAATCTCCGACAAGCTCACTCAAGAATTTTCAAACCCACTCTGAAACCATGTTAAATTTCGAGAGTCAGGTCATTTTATGTGGGAAGTGTGCTCATATATAACGTATCAGAGAGATTGTTTATAAGAGGGAATGTTGACCATACTAAATGACTTGTTCAAGTCTTTCACGGTGTGATATCCTCCCTCTTATAAACATACATACTACCAAATAAACATAATTTTATAAAATTGATGAAATAAATTCTTAATATGATAATTTATAAATTTAATCATAATTGCATATGGTGAATATATAAATGACATATAAGATATTTATATATTAAGTTTGGTGGGTGTGATGATTATGATTTTTGATTTGAGTAGAAAATTATATTCACCCCACCCAATTGTGAGTTTATTATTTTTAAAACATTGTCCTCATCATATCCACAAAAAATAAAACCTTCATAGGTGAGGTATGATAGGATATCCACGGCTTGCGTTTTTTACCATCCCTAGCTAGAGAGGGCAATCTAAAAAGTGATGCCTCTAGTCCCTTTTAAATAGTGATGTAATTAATCACTATTTCAAAAATACTTAAGGTCTAGTTGACAATGCTCTCACGAGTGTAATGTCTCACGAGTGTGATTTACGAATTGATTAATTTAACTTTAATTTTAATAATTTTAAATATAACTATCACTATTATTTTATATACAAGAGTATATTGATATATTTATATAAATCATAATTATTATATCGTAAATTTATCGAATACTTTAATAAAGTTATTATCCTCTCATTTCTAATTTAATCATCATCGTTCATCACATAAAAAATATCACTATTTTTTAGTAGCAGATTCAAACAAACCCATATTGCTATGTTGGTCGTCGGTCACCAGCTGTACCTTTTCTCCAATCTTTTTGGTTGAATAGACATTTTACGTAGAACGCTCACACATCTAGATCGTTTGGCTAACGTTATCGATTAAACCCATTGGATAGAAGGGTTCATAAATAAAGATTTAATAATATTTTATTTAAATTAGGTAAGATTAAGGCTATTTTGGTTTAATAATGCTCTTGAAAAGTACATATATTATTTTAGGGTGATCCGTAGACGTGCATTGCTACAGTAGATGCCGAATCAGGATTTATGACATGTCAACTAATGTGGAACGCGTTAGAGGATGTATGCGGAAACATATTTTTAAATTTATTTATTCAAATTATTGTTACCTAGAGAATTGAACCTTTGATCTCTCATTCTGTAAACTCATTAACAATCAACTAAATTGCTTAAGTAACGTTACAATTCAAGACAATTTACATAACAAGACATTACATTCAAACGAAATAAATCAAACTTATTCAAATAATAATTTATATTTTCAAGTTACACTAGAAATAAGGAATGTTCCATTCGAGTTCAACAACTAAGTAATTCAAAATTTAAGGACGGTAAGATTGAATACTTATTTAAAATGCAAACGAAATGAATCGAACTTATTTACGTGTTTTTAAATTCTGAGTTCAAAATGTAAAAAATTCATAATTTGAGTCCAAATATTCTAAACCCATAACTCTTACATTATTTTTTCAGGTTAGTTGCAAATATTTTAATCATGATATTTAAAATTAATAATATACGGTTTTATGAATTACATGACATTCATATCAAAATGTTATCAAATAATACAAACATTTTCTAACATTCTAATCTTTTAAATTGATAAATATTTATCAAGTAATAATTAATTAATTATTATTCTTTTTATAATATATAATGATATATTTGTATTGTCTTTATATAAATCACAGTGATATCATAAATTTGTCAAATACTTTAATAAATTCATGATAATTTTATTTTTACTATAACCATCATTGTTCACATTATTGGTCATTGGTACCACCTGTATCATTTCTCCAATGTTTCGATCTAATACATTTTTACATCGAACACTAACACATAAATTCTTTGACTAACGTTATCGGAAAACTAGGTTATATAGAAGGCTATATAATATGCTTCATGAATAGAGGCACAATAATAATGTACTTAAATTATTATAGAGGAACTGAAGTCATTTTTAATTTTCAAAATTCAATTATGAAATAGTTTTTTAAAGAAATACACCATAAACAAAGAATGCTAAAAGCTTTACAGTTGATAGAAAAAACAGGAGTTTAATTAATATTGGTCCCTCAAATTACATAAATTATCATTTTTTATCTCTCAATTTTTAATAATGCATTATACATCTATCAACTAACAAATTTTATCAATGTTGATAAAAATGTATTATTTACGATAATTTCAATTTATTTTCAACATTGAATCCACAATTCTATTGAACTAAAACATTAATTTATAAAATTTAAACTATCTTTGTTGTGGTTAGAAAACCAGGGGTGTCAACAGTCGACCGGTTCGTTACAAGACGAACTCGGTTATGATTTNTCTATAGAACTAAAACATTAATTTATAAAATTTAAACTATCTTAATTATTATAGTAATTTGAGATTGAAAATATTTAAAGATTTCAGAATTAAAATTATCAATATACCAAATTTAAAATATTTCATTTGATTTTGTTTAAGGAATGAAGCAAATTGTTTCCTAATAACAAATTATTATTTCTAAAAATACGTAATAATGCGATGGATAGCAAGACAATGTACATATTAAGTATTTTTAATAGAATAACTATTAAATTAGTCTTAGTAATTAATTAAATACACAAAGAATTGAAAATTAAATTAATATTTTAATTCATTAAAATTAAAATTAATTTGGGGTAATTATGCGGAGACCTATTCCTTATTAAGGGGCGTAATAATTTGGGCCTGATTAGAAATTAGGCTGAACACGTTGGAGGCGTACGGGAACTGGGAGCTTGCTTTTCAATTTTCAAATTCGAATCTGGCAAGCAACGTTTTTTCTAAGGCTCCAAAGCCCAAACGGCTCTATTTACAACGGCATTGAAGATCGTAAATAAATATCGGGGAGCGGAGCGGTGTGGATTCTGAATTTGGATTTGCATAGCTAAGCAGCGCAATGGTCTGATTCTGAACCGGGCGAAGCAATGAGCAAGTAGGGCAACCTTCTATGTTTCTTCATTGTTGTTATCTTCTGTTGAGTTCCTGGTAACAGGGAGTGCCTAAAGTTTCACAAACAGAGGAGGCCCAGTCCTGACGTACTTTTGGGAATACCGCGGTAACACTTCTTATTTTTTGCTGGCCAATTCATTGATTGTCATTATTTAACGGAAGAATGCTGTCATACTGCGCCCATGCTGCTGAAGATATCAAAAGATGGTATACCAGAGGAAACTCATAGAGTAGTTGGTGAACAACTTGAGGTATTAACTTTGAAGGCAAATCTTGCATCTTAGCTTCTTTTGTATGGAATCCCAATGGTTGATTCTTCTATGATCTCAATTTCAGAAACTTTCTGCAGCCCGAACCACCAATCAATTCTCGAAAACCGTCTGGGAGATGTTCGTAATGAACTACCAGAAGAAATTATTAAGGGTTTCATTAATTTTCTTTCTCATATTAGGTTAGATAGTTTTAGGCCTTTTTTGTTTCTTGTCTCGTCATATTTAACCCTGATCTGAATGTCCACTCTCATTTTTTGTTTTCCTTGCTTTATTAGGGATGAAGGAAACCTTTCAAGGAATATGGTGGAGTGTATAAATATGAATTTGTTAAATGATTGACCAAACTTGGGATACAAATCTCTATTAATTCATAATGCAATAGAGCAGTTTGTCATTCGCTACTGGTTACAACTCATGATCGGAGTCTGAAGGTATCGCTTTCTCTACTAAATTGATGGTCACACCGCTTTAACTTTTTTGCTACTTACTTCTGTTTTTGTTCTGATTTTGTAGGATGCATTCATCACCTACATGAAAATGCAATTATGTCTTACTAGAAGTGCATCTGATGGGACTGCATTATGTGAACAACTTCTGGATTTGGTCCACAAGGAGCTTGATCAATTTTCTTCTTCCAATACCAATATGACAAGGTTTTGTTTAATTTTTGCGTGCATTGCTGCTTGAATATGCTTTGTGGTTCTTTTTCATATGAGACATTATTCAAACAGGGATGAGAAATGTGAAGCCTTGATGAAATAACATTGCATTTTCATGGAACATTCTGAAATTTTGTTCTGCCAGATAACTTATTAAAAACTAACTTCTCCGATTCTTTTAGTTCATCACGTGAGTTCTATTGATTTTTGGTGTATGATTTAGTCTAACTATTATTTCAGCAGAAAGTAGGTATAATATCTCTCTAACTTTGGATTTCCATTTTCAGTTATGTTCCAGTGTACAGAATAAATATCATGTTGATAAAGGAGCCAAGAAAGAGCATATTTTAATCCTCATTGGAGAGAAGCTCATTGAGTTTGAGGGAAAGTGGTCATGGTATGCTTAAATATTTTTTTAACATCTATAGCTAGGAGATACACAGCCCATTTTCTTCATGTGTAAATTCTCATTATGTGGGTGAATTAAATAATGTTACATTGTTTATTTTAACATTTGCTTAGACGCGGCTTTAAACTGAACTTAGATATGAATGATACATGCATGTTGTCGTTTGCCTTGTAATTCGTGATTACTCAATTCGATTGAATTCTGATCTCTTTGTACAGTGGTTTTTTGGATTATCTAAAAACTTGGAAAGGCAAGGTCTTTCTGTTCATAATTTTTTGTTCAGCATTGAAATGATTATATGGTGCATGTGCATTTCATTACATACGCTTGTAAATGTCTTTTCTTTTATGCTGATTCTGTTTTTTTAAATTAGTTTAAGCATATCAGTGCATGTCTGTCACTGTGGTATTCTGCTAATGCAGTCCTCTTCTATATGATACATGCATGTTCTTCCATAAAGCATGCACTGAGATACTATCAACTGGTTAAATTGAACGCAGTATTAAATTCAATATGAATACTCTTTGTTATTCATATACAGGAAGTCTCATCGTTTGAAGATCAGTTGGTTGCTGTTGTACCTAGTGCGGCCTATGCCATATGTGTTGTTGGTTGTGCTCCCCTGATGCGTGATGTTAAAGGTATTGTATCATCATTCTATGATCTTGATGACACAATTGGCGGGGGAAGGTATGCTCTTGAAGATCCAATCTTGAGTACAACTTGTTTCTATATTTTATCTATATATTGGATATGTGTTTGTAGGCTGAGAAACCATTGTGGTCAAATTCAGTAGAGAATTTTGAAGTCTCAGTTGACATCCTTTCCAAGTTTGAAAATGGTTGTCCGGAGGTACACTATTTTGGTAGTCTTTATACCTCTTTCTTTGGCCATTTTGACTGCTCCAGATGATTATTTAACTTCGATCAAACTTTCAGATCACTACCAACATACACTTGTGTCCCAACAACTAAAGAAAACAGCTCCTCCATGAAATGGAAAGTTGTGTTGTGGAGTGCATTAGGACGAAGGACAATTTGTGCTTTTCTGATCTGATCAATGCATCCTCACTGGTATCTAATTTCATGTATTGTTCGCACTGGACACAGTAAGTCTTTTTCATACTTCATTTTGTTTTCCTATTGGTCTCTTTGATTTTCCTCCATAATCTTTATTTTTTCTTGATGAATTGAATAAGACTTGTTCTTAAATTGTATATTTGAATCTTCTTCCTTCCTTTATTATTATGATCAGGCTAGAGAGTTCTGCTTGGTCATGCCAGTGCAGTTATTGATGAGACATATGAAAAGAGTGACCGCTGAAGTTCAGGAACCAACTCTCTCTTGAGTAATTTTTCGATCGTCGTTTAGGGGTTGATGCTATTTTCCCTTTTTGCAGGTTGGCGAATGGAAACCCTAGGAAGGAATGATTGGGCCAGGCCTAGTATACTTGTTTTTGTTGATAGGCCACGTTCTTTTTAAGTTTGCGTTTTGCAGAAATGAAACACCGACAGCCTTCAGAAGTATTTGGTAAATCAAAATCCCCTGTTTTACATTTAGTGAACAAGAGGATTGAAGTTGGATTATAGATATTTACAGTACAAAATTGGAATGCTATTCCCGGGAATTGATCTATTGCAGGCCGATGAGTTAGTTAAGGCGGAGGTGGATCAGCCATGGAGCTGATTTTTTTGAGAAAGCTCTTGAGTTCACTCTCCAACATGGACCTTATCTCTGTTTTAAAACTGGCACCAGCTTTTTCAAGAGTTGATTTCATCATCTCCACATTCTGTTTCATGAATTCAACATCAGATATCTTGCCTGGAACATCAAGAAGCTGCCTTTTTTGAAGGTATCTTCTTTTACCGGCCTTAAAGCAACTGCAGGGCAATCATGTTTGAAAGTTGCAAGAGCTTCCCCGAATGGTTTGCTATTCTGCAATCTTCTAAAGGCAAATCTTGCATCTGAGCTACGTTCGTATGGAATCCGGATGGTTGATTCGTCTATGATCTCAATTTTTGGAAACTTTCAGCAGCCCGAATATATGTACCAAGGTTTCTATTGAAGGGAGGATGGATCCAGGGGCAAATGTCAAGAAAATACTAAATCCCAGAGGTTCTTCATTTTCCAAAGGTATCTTTTTATTTAGCATACATTCTGAAGATGCATTGCTATGATCATGTATACTCATCTCTTCATAGTTTTTTTTCTGATACTTTTTTAATCATGCCTGCAATTCCTTCAGTTTTCACTTCTTATACTTGGGTTCAGCCATTGGGATTTTATGCTACTGAATTCATCATTTGAACCTGCATTTAAATGGGGTTTTTGCAGCAGAAAATCAATCTGTTTTTTTGCATTTGAACGAGGCAATTGCTTACCAATCATGCATCCTTTTGCTGGCAGAACTTGGAATTCCTTAGTTGCTGCATCACTTGATAACTACATAATGAAACATTGCCTTCAACTTCATTTCTAAAAACAGGCAAGAAATCCCCTTTTTCTTCAAAAAAATTGTCGTTACTCATTCTCTCTTTGCATGCAGGAAAAATATGAAGCGTCGAGTGCATTGAAGTTGTATTTGCAGACTCCTGGTAACTCCAATCTCGTATGTTCTTGTTGATTGACTTAGTTCTCACTTGAACTACAAATGGGCAGAAAAGGAGATCAAAAGGAGAAATAGTATACTTATTTGATAACCACTGAATTCAGAGAGAATTTGCAAATTGTGTGTGATTGGTAATAACAGGGTTGTTTTACGAAAGAACTACCGCCATAAACGAACAACGGTAAAAGCTTTGGATTTGTAGACACTTGCAGTTACAGGTGTTAGTACGTGGGCACTTACTATCATTTTAAAATACAATTATTTAGTAAATTATTGGGTTGGTTTGAGATAATTATTAAAATAATTAGATGGGTGTAATATGCAATGTTTTCATGTCGATTCAGGATATCGTTTCGCTCCGGACCGGTATGACCAATATATCATCCGGCATGAAAATTATTTTTTTTATGTTGACCTGGAAAAGTATGGGTTCCGATCCGAAAACCCAGTATTGGGCGGTATTAGTTGAAATACAAGTATTGTTCGGTTTTCATCGTATTGATTGGTATGAAAATATTGGTAATATGTTATAATTTGTAAATTTTTTTGTTAATAAATGTTATTTATGTAAAAATATTAATATATTTTTATATATTAAAAAGGAATATGATTAATTATAATTTAATTATTAAAAATTAGGATTAATTAGACATTTTGCAAATGTGCAATGTTTAATTTAAGTAGTGGTTTTGTAAACACGATTTTTCAGCGTGGGTATGTTAAAAAACATCCTTTTGGTGAATTCATCTCACCCAAAAGTATTTTTAAATATGGAAGCAAACAAACTCAATTTGTTAAATTGATTGAATTTATTTCTTATTTATAAACAAGCAAATTCTCATTGAACAACAAAGTGGAAGATTGATTGTGTATGTTTTTTAGTTAATATGATAATAATGAATAATTATATTAAAAATAAATTAATTTTTTTGAAACATCGATAGAAATTGTGGTGCGGTAAGTTATGATATTTTTTAACATGCACAAAAGAAAATTAGAATAACTGTATATTTTTTAATCACAATTGCATCTAAGTTCATAAAAATAGTTGTGACACAATCGTGATTTACGAAATAACTAAATCATCCTTATTTTTAATAATTAAAATATAAATATTATTATTTTTTATACATCAAATTATATTTATATTTTTTACATAAATAACAATTTTTACACCGTACTACCAAATACTAATGAATTCATGGTAATTATATCTTTAATTTAACTATCATGGTCACCACCCGTATCATTTCTCAAATGGTCGATTCTGCATTTTTATTAAAAAATACATAGAACACTAACGTCTAGATTGTTTGATTAACGTTACCAATAAAACTACTTTGGTAAAAAAGATATAATAATTATAAATAGAGATATAATGAGAATTTGCTTATATTATTTAATATTAGGGGTCAGCCCAATTAGCAGGGCCAATTTAACCGTACAAACGGGTCAATATGTGGGTTGACCTGCGAAAAATATGTGTACGAAAACTCGTACGGATCAACGGATTTATATGAGTCACTTCTAATTATTTTTTAATTTTAGAATTAATAATTATTTTTATTTTTAAATTTATAATTAATATTATTTCAACGAATTGATGGATAATAATTTTACTATCATGTCGGTAGAGGTTCTATGGATTAAACCCGTTAGAACGAAGAGCAGAAAGAAAACAAATAAATAGCCAAGAACATGCTCTTTTGTAATAGAACTATGACCGGGGTACTTGAATGCTGACTGGCTTGGCTGGAAGGGAAGAAGAAGAGTTAACAGTCATTGGATCGATTAGTTGGACAAACAGTGGTATTGTTTGCAAGAGAGTATCAATTAGGGCGTGGAGACCCGTTAGCTAATTGGGCGGGAACGTATTCTCCAAGTCTATAACTCGAATTCGAATGTTTCTAAACGGCTGGCTGTATTTTACAACGGTAATGAAGAGAAAGTTCGTAAATAAATATCTCCTCCCCTTGGAGCGGGTGACTCTGTGAGCATTCGAATTCCTCCGCTATTCTACGCTCCGCCTCTCGCAAGCACGTTAACACTGTTGATTTTCCATTATCATCGCGAAATTTGGGCCGCAAAAGTTTCTTCAGATTAGAAGGATGACAACACTCACGACGCCAGCGTTACTTTGTTGGGTAACAACGACGATTGGGTCTCTCAGCACTGGCTTCACGTGGCGCCACCAATTTCAACCGGATTTCATAATACGGCCAACATATCGGATTAATTGAGTACATTAACTAGTGCAGGGACGGGTATCGGTAAACGGTAGTTCAGTGCAACGGGTGTGAATGTCTGAAGCCATGGGGCAGTTTTTTTCATTTTACTTGACTTCTGTTGAGTGTCTGGAAATGAGCAGTAAGTAAAGTTGATAATTGTAGGAGGGGCTGGCCGGACGTACTTCTGAGATGACGGTGCCAATATCCTCAAGGGAATACCAGGATATCATATCAAAGATTTCTTCTAACAAGGGCAAAACTCGTGAAGTAGCTAGGTGACCCTTTTCTTTTGCTTTTTATTTGGGTCTCTGATATTTTTTATTCCTCTCGTTTGTCTTCACAGGAAGCAATTAAGTTGTTTAGTGCATGGGTAGGAGGCGAAATATCAGCCGGGTTTTTTTGTCATCACTTAAAACTAATGATTTCCGACATCGTGAGCAGTCCTCATATTACGCTTTGGGTGTATGTTTACATGTAATATCCTTTTAAGTGTTTAACAATTGTTGTTTTACAGCGGAGAGTTGGCATTTTCAATTTCAATGATATATAATTCTCTCTAGAAAATACTTTTGTCTAGTCCATATTTTCCTTGACTCGTTGGCGATGTATATCCATGTTTGATTTATCCTGATAGTAATATGCTAGTCCATGTTGAATTTTTACATTTTTCATGCTTTTTTCCTAGGACTTTTAACATTTGTGCTAAATATTGTATTACTCAGGGAATTCATTCAACATAAAAGGGCCAACGTGCTTTGTTGCGGGTGGATTCATATGAAAAGTTTTTGGTTAAGGTTTCATAGAATATTTATTTCATATTTTGCTATATAAGACTTCATTTTCAACTGTTTATTGAAAACTTGCGTTCAGATCACGCTCATTTCTCAGAAACAAATAGATTGGGCTAATCCAAAGTTTGTTCATATTCCAGAAAGACAATTTTAATGATCTTCCAGCATTGTCTCAAGATAATTTGTTGGTTTCCTTCATTTGGACTTCATGCTTTCATTTCTTTCTCCTTGGGCGCACTCGAGAGGTTCTAGTTGAATGCCTAGTTGGAAAACTAGAAAGAAAAGCATGTGGTAAGCTTCCTTGCTTCTTGCTGCGTTGGCAGCTACTTAATTGTTACTTTTTGTCTAGTTTGATGACTTATTTTTGCTGGGAAATGAGATGACTGCGGCAATATCATCAAGGGAATACTAGGATATCATATCAAAGATTTCTTCTAACAAGGGAAAACTCGTGAAGTAGCTTGGTGACCCTTTTCTTTTGCTTTTTATTTGGGTCTCTGATATTTTTTATTCCTCTTATTTCTCATCATATGAAGGTATTAAGTTGTTGAGTGCATGGGTAGAAGGCGAAAATCAGTGGGGTTTTCTAGATTTCTTTCTGATAAATCTTCATCACCTAAAGCTAATGATTTCCGACATCGTGAGCAGTCCTCATATTACTGTTTGTGTAAATAGTTCTACATATTCCGATATCAAGTTTTTTATTTAATTGAATCATTTTTATTGCACTATAGTTGATATCGAGGTTTTCTTAATGCTCACTGACCATTCTATTTCGCATAATATTTTTAGGTGAATGCTATACCGTGAGCATTCCTCATATTACTGTTTGGGTACATAGTTTTACATATTCTGATATCAAGTTTTTTATTTGATTGAATAATTTTTATTGCACTATACTTGATATCGAGGTTTTCGTAATGCTCACTGACCATTCTATTTCGCATAATATTTTTAGGTGAATGCTATACCGTGAGCATTCCTCATATTACTGTTTGGGTACATAGTTTTACATATTCTGATATCAAGTTTTTTATTTGATTGGATCATTTTTATTGCACTATAGTTGATATCGAGGTTTTCGTAATGCTCACTGACCAATCTATTTCGCATAATATTTTTAGGTGAATGCTATACCGTGAGCATTCCTCATATTACTGTTTGGGTACATAGTTTTACATATTCTGATATCAAGTTTTTTATTTGATTGGATCATTTTTATTGCACTATAGTTGATATCGAGGTTTTCGTAATGCTCACTGACCAATCTATTTCGCATAATATTTTTAGGTGAATGCTATACCGTGAGCATTCCTCATATTACTGTTTGGGTACATAGTTCTACATATTCCGATATCAAGTTTTTTATTTGATTGAATCATTTGTATTGCAATACAGTTGATATCGAGGTTTTCTTAATGCTCACTGACCATTCTATTTCGCATAATATTTTTAGGTGAATGCTATACCGTGAGCATTCCTCATATTACTGTTTGGGTACATAGTTCTACATATTCCGATATCAAGTTTTTTATTTGATTGAATCATTTGTATTGCAATACAGTTGATATCGAGGTTTTCGTAATGCTCACTGACCATTCTATTTCGCATAATATTTTTAGGTGAATGCTATACCGTGAGCATTCCTCATATTACTGTTTGGGTACATAGTTCTACATATTCCGATATCAAGTTTTTTATTTGATTGAATCATTTGTATTGCAATACAGTTGATATCGAGGTTTTCTTAATGCTCACTGACCATTCTATTTCACATAACATTCATTTAGGTGAATGCTATCCTTTGTTACATGTTGCTAGAGTACTTTTCAATCACATTCTGGATGTGTTATTGTGTTAAGGGATGTGCCAAGATTCCATTCCGAGTATGCTGTTGTGCTATGCCATCTTCTGGTTGTTAGGAACTATAGGTTTCAGATGCGAAAACCTAGAGTTGTGTGAGATGATCATCACTAAAATACTTATTTCCTTTTGTGCATCAGATCTTGTACTTGTTTTTTTGGTAAAAGTAGAGACAACCTTTGAGTGGAGAAAATAATGGCCCCCAAAGATGTTTTCTGCTCTACATTAACACTTTATTCACATCTCAAAAACCCTCTCAGAGATGTTACTGAGAACTACGAGAAGAAATTATTCAGGGTTTTGTTAGAATTTTTTCTCATATTAGTTTAGATAATTCTATATCCTTTTGTCTCTTGTCTCGTCATATTTAGCCTGATCTGAATGTCTACTCTCATTTTTGTTTTCCTTACTTTATTAGGGATGAAGGAAAATTTTCAAGGAAGATGGTGGAGTGTGTAAATACGAATATACTAAATGATGGACCAAACTTGGAATATAATTCTCTATTAATTCATAATGCTGTAGAGCAGTTTGTCATTTGCTACTGGTTTGCAACTCTGATATGAAGTTATTGCATTCTCTACAAAAATTGATGGTCACACCACTTAAATTTTTACTACTTCTATTTTTTTTACTTTGCATTCTCTGATATGAAGTTATTGCATTCATGGACTTGTAATCATTCAGACTTTATTTTAGAGTATACATTTGATGTTTAATAATAGCATGCATTTGCTCACATCTTTCTTCTCACCTTTTTACGTTGTTACAGCTCACGAACTATATTGGAGAAGTACTTAAAATATGCT
This sequence comes from Utricularia reniformis, assembly GCA_009725065.1. NCBI lineage: Eukaryota > Viridiplantae > Streptophyta > Magnoliopsida > Lamiales > Lentibulariaceae > Utricularia > Utricularia reniformis. Next base: position 185,480 of record RWGZ01000244.1, read on the forward strand.
GTTATCCCTGCTGATGATTACAAGTCCATGAACAAGTTGTCTTCAGAAAATAGAAACAAAATGTATTTCCATCTTGCTCATTATGCAGATGCTCTGTTTTGTAGTCATGAGGAAAGACGTTGCTCCAACGAATGGCAAGTAGCTATGCGGTTATGGAAACACAAGGTTTGAGCAGTTATGAATTATATACTCTATTATTCTTTGAGAAAGAAATTATTTAAGGAAATTGTGAGTCATTTATGTGGCTGTTATATGCCAATATTAAATGGATTCTCAATATGCAGAAAAAGAAGCTTGATGCACTTGTGAAGCGTTTTAAGAGTTTTGGAAAGTCACATCACCTTTACTGTTCTGCTCTCTGGTGATTTAGGAAGCACTCACTNTTGTTGATTCGTCTATGATCTCAATTTCAGAAACTTTCTGCAGCCCGAACCTGGAAAATATCAGTACCAAGGTTTCTATTGAAGGGAGGGTGCATCCAGGTGGAAATGCCAACAAAATATTATATCCCAGAGGCTCTTCGTATTCCAAAGGTATCTTTTCATCTAGAAAAAGTTTATTCAGATTAGAAAGAAGACATCACTCATGATGTCAGCGTTACTTTGTTGGGTAACACGACAATTGGGTCTCTCAACACTGGCTTCACGGCGCCACCAGTTTCTACTGGATTTCAAAATACGACCAACACATCGGATCCATGCGTAATTGAGTACATAAACTAGTGCTCATATTGCAGATATCAAAAGGTAGTATTCCAGACGAGACTCATAGAATGCTTGGTGAACAATTTCAGGTATTAACCTTTTAAATTCATATTAACATTAAAATTGTTGCTGGCCATTTCATTGATCGCCAATGCTGTTACATTGTGTCCATGTTGCTAAAGATATCAAATGATAGTATACCAGAAGAGACTCATAGACTGCTTGGTGAACAACTTCAGGTATTATCCTTTTAAATTCATATTAACATTAAAATTGTTAGTGGCCTGATTGCTACTCCTCTCAATTGGTTGCATGTTGTGGTTCTTCTTCATCTCAAGTATTACAGCTGCTGCAACAACTTACTGTTGATTCAGACTCATCCTTGCACTAGTATATTAAAGTGAGTTTCTGTATGTGCATATATACTCAGTGTTGCTGCTTTTGAAGTTGTCACCAATGTCCAATTTTTACGTCTTGCATTAGAAGCTAGAACCATTCCCTGAACTTGGTATACATGACAACATACGTGAGTTCCTATAGAAAATAAGTTCAACATACTCTCCAAGGGATCACATACTGAAAGTAAGAAGGCAGTTTTAGGCCTATGCTCATTTGGGTGCTTGTTAATATTAAATTTTTGGGTTTCTTCTAGTTTGTGAAAAGATCTCTTTATCTAACACCAAGATTGTTACTTTGCAGGTTAGTTTTCAACTTTATTTTGATCTGTGATTATTGGTTATGTCAAAAGATGACTGTTGTCACACAAATATTATGTTGACTAGAGAGGGCACTGTAAAAAAATAGCCTATGTTCCTGTGTTATACTAAGCAATAGCACTTGTAGTAAGTCTAAGCAATTTCAAAACACACTGTTTTGTTGCTGGTACCTGTTAATTTGAACGCAGTATTAAATTCAATATGAATATTCTTTGTTTTTCTTGTACAGGAAGTCTCATCTTTAGAAGATCATTTGGTTGTTGTTGTACCTACTGCTGCCTATGCCATATGTGTTGGTTGTGCTCCCTTGATGCGTGATGTTAAAGGTATTGTATCATCATTCTATGTTTCTGATGCCACCATTGACTGGGGAAAGGTATGCTCTAGAAGATCCAACAACCAATAAGCATCTTGAGTACAACTTGTTTCTATATTTTATCTATAGATTGGATATGTGTTTGTAGACTGAGAAACCATTGTGGTCAAATTCAGTAGAGAATTTTGAAATCTCAGTTGACATCCTTTCCAAATTTGAAAATGGCTGTGGTACACTCTTTTGGTAGTATTTATGCCTCTTTCTTTGGCCATTTTGACTGCTCCATATGATTATTTAACTTCGATCAAACTTTCAGATCGCTAAATTTCCACAACTTACACATTTGGCAACATATTTTGCTGAAACCATCAAATGTCTGATTTTAGAGATTCACACTACTCAATTCTATTCATTAAATATATAGACCGTAAGTTATTTTTGTTGTGAGAATATTAGTTTTTAAATGTTGTCTGTCCCATGACTGAATTTCATGATGAATAAGACTAGTTAGGGTCACCTAATAAATAACACTTGTTATTTTTTTGGTGTTTAGTTACATGAAATAGCTGCTGCAACACCTTATAGTTTTTTGGGTTTCTTCCCGTTGCTGAAACAATCTTTTTATCTATCTCCAAGATTGTTAAGGTTAGTTTTAAATTTTATTTTGATATGTGATTATTAGGTCATCCTCAATCATGTCCGTCTGAAAACTTCATTCTATCATCCACATCATCTTTCCTTCTGTACGCATCATCATTTTTAAATTTTATAAATAATTTTCCTCTCATCCCCTACAACAATGTCCGGACACTTATAATTTTTAAATTTTATTTTTTTACACATAAAAAATTATTATAATAATTTGAGATTGAAAATATTTAAAGAATTATTAATATACAAAATTTAAGTATTTCATTTGATTTTGTTTAATTAATGAAGCCAATTTTTTTCCTAATAACAAATGATTATTTCTAAAAATGTGTGATACTATGTATAATTTTATAAAAAAATATAATCACTATTTCACGATGTCATTATTTGACAAACAAATGCATTAGATAGGAAGACAATGCACAGATTAAGTATTTTTAATAAAATAACTATTAAATTAGTTTCAGTAATTAATTAAATAGTAAATACACATAAAATTGAAAATTAAATTAAACTTTAATTGGTTGCAAAAAGAACCGAATTAATTTTGGGTTAATTAAGTAGAGACGTAATTTTTTTATCCGAACTGGGCCTCCACTAGTTCCTTAAAGGGCGTAATTATTTGGAAAGAGCCTCATTCGAAAATAGAAATTAGGCTGACCACGTTTTTTCAAAGGGGAACTAGGAACTTGCTCTTCAAATTCGAATCTCGCAAGGAACGTTTTTTCTAAGGCTCCAAACGGCTCTATTTACAACGGTATTGAAGATCGTAAATAAATATCTGGGAGCGGAGCGGTGTGGGAGTAGAGAAACTAGTGCTGATTCTGAACTGGGCGAAGCAATGAGGAAGTAGGGCAACCCTTCTATGTTTCTTCATTGTTGTTGAGTTCCTGGTAACAATTCATAGATTGTCATTATTTAACAGACGAATGCTGTCATACTGTGGCCATGCTGCTGAAGATATCAAAAGATGGTATGCCATAGAGTTGTTGGTGAACAACTTGAGGTATTAACTTTGAAGGCAAATCTTGCATCTAAGCTTCTTTCGTATGGAATCCGGATTGTTGATTCGTCTATGATCTCAATTTCAGAAACTTTCTGCAGCCCGAACCTGGAAAATATCAGTACCAAGGTTTCTATTGAAGGGAGGGTGCATCCAGGTGGAAATGCCAACAAAATATTATATCCCAGAGGCTCTTCGTATTCCAAAGGTATCTTTTCATCTAGAAAAAGTTTATTCAGATTAGAAAGAAGACATCACTCATGATGTCAGCGTTACTTTGTTGGGTAACACGACAATTGGGTCTCTCAACACTGGCTTCACGGCGCCACCAGTTTCTACTGGATTTCAAAATACGACCAACACATCGGATCCATGCGTAATTGAGTACATAAACTAGTGCTCATATTGCAGATATCAAAAGGTAGTATTCCAGACGAGACTCATAGAATGCTTGGTGAACAATTTCAGGTATTAACCTTTTAAATTCATATTAACATTAAAATTGTTGCTGGCCATTTCATTGATCGCCAATGCTGTTACATTGTGTCCATGTTGCTAAAGATATCAAATGATAGTATACCAGAAGAGACTCATAGACTGCTTGGTGAACAACTTCAGGTATTATCCTTTTAAATTCATATTAACATTAAAATTGTTAGTGGCCTGATTGCTACTCCTCTCAATTGGTTGCATGTTGTGGTTCTTCTTCATCTCAAGTATTACAGCTGCTGCAACAACTTACTGTTGATTCAGACTCATCCTTGCACTAGTATATTAAAGTGAGTTTCTGTATGTGCATATATACTCAGTGTTGCTGCTTTTGAAGTTGTCACCAATGGCCAATTTTTACGTCTTGCATTAGAAGCTAGAACCATTCCCTGAACTTGGTATACATGACAACATACGTGAGTTCCTATAGAAAATAAGTTCAACATACTCTCCAAGGGATCACATACTGAAAGTAAGAAGGCAGTTTTAGGCCTATGCTCATTTGGGTGCTTGTTAATATTAAATTTTTGGGTTTCTTCTAGTTTGTGAAAAGATCTCTTTATCTAACACCAAGATTGTTACTTTGCAGGTTAGTTTTCAACTTTATTTTGATCTGTGATTATTGGTTATGTCAAAAGATGACTGTTGTCACACAAATATTATGTTGACTAGAGAGGGCACTGTAAAAAAATAGCCTATGTTCCTGTGTTATACTAAGCAATAGCACTTGTAGTAAGTCTAAGCAATTTCAAAACACACTGTTTTGTTGCTGGTACCTGTTAATTTGAACGCAGTATTAAATTCAATATGAATATTCTTTGTTTTTCTTGTACAGGAAGTCTCATCTTTAGAAGATCATTTGGTTGTTGTTGTACCTACTGCTGCCTATGCCATATGTGTTGGTTGTGCTCCCTTGATGCGTGATGTTAAAGGTATTGTATCATCATTCTATGTTTCTGATGCCACCATTGACTGGGGAAAGGTATGCTCTAGAAGATCCAACAACCAATAAGCATCTTGAGTACAACTTGTTTCTATATTTTATCTATAGATTGGATATGTGTTTGTAGACTGAGAAACCATTGTGGTCAAATTCAGTAGAGAATTTTGAAATCTCAGTTGACATCCTTTCCAAATTTGAAAATGGCTGTGGTACACTCTTTTGGTAGTATTTATGCCTCTTTCTTTGGCCATTTTGACTGCTCCATATGATTATTTAACTTCGATCAAACTTTCAGATCATTACCAACATACACATGTGTCCCACCAACTAAGAGAGCAGCCCCTCCATGAAATGGAAAGTTGTGTTGTGGAGTGCATTAGGACAAAGGAAAATTTGCGCTTTTCTGATCTGATCAATGCATGCTCGCTGGTATCTAATTTCATGTATTGTTAACACTGGACACGGTAAGTCTTTCCCTACTTTACTTTGTTTTCCTATTGGTCTCTTTGAATTTCCTCCATAATCTTTCTTTTTTTCTTGATGAATTGAATAGCATTTGTTCTTAAATTGTATATTTGAATCCTCTACCTTCCTTTATTATTATGATCAGAGCAAGAGAGGAGGTCACTCCTTTCATTCGTCAATTGGGTGAATTGATGTTACAAATGCTTGGCCATGCCAGTGCAGTTATTGATGAGACGTATGAATCAATAGAGTGACCACTGAAGTTCAGGAGCCAACTCTCTTCAGTAGGAACTCATTTGCGGTAGACATGGACAAGAAGATTGCTGCAGAAGATCTGTTAAGAGAGCTTTCATCTTACCATGGAGCTATAATCAGTCAAGTACGCACTCTATTTCTCAGTATTCTATTTCGTATGTTTTATTCATTTTCTTATATTTTTGTTCTGTGACAGATGAAGTAGATTTTGGAAATATACATAAAACTTGCAGAAATGGAAACAAAGAGAGATGTAATATTGAGTATCGTATTTTTTCTTACATCCTATATGGAATCTGACTAGGCAACCACTTAATCATATTATTTTAATTTAACATTTACATTTGGACAGGGCACCAATCGACGGGTTACTCTACCAAGAGACTTACGAAATCTCTGTAAACTGGAGCTTGTGAGCTTTTATTGTTTTTTCCTTTAGTTAGTTTTCTTTTTTTAAAACCGAAATTATAATTGTTAATGATCATGGAAATATTTAAATGTTATTTCCAAGATGAATTTCTCATTGCAAATTCATGCCAAGGCGTTTAAACTTTCCTTGATTCAGTTAGTTTTTAGATACTGATGATCTAGTTTTTTTGTTTGTCAAATTGATTAACATGAAATTCTTAATGCATGATTTTGGTATCATAGGTTCCTGTTGTAACATCTCAATTTCCTGTTGACCGAACTTGTCAATATCCTGACGGTTTTTTTCCCCACTTCAAGGGGTTGGCTGATACAGTGATGTAAGTTGTTGTTCTTTAAATCTAGTGCTTTGCAAAGATGATTATGCATCTAACAAACAGTTTCCCTATAAGAGTTACCTTAAGAAATTTATTTTACCAAATTCTTCATTTATGGTAGAAATTTGATAAACTAAGTAAATGGATGTCGAATAGGGACTGAGTTTATTGATGAAAATTAATAATTAGCTCCTAGTGGTTTCAAAGTTTTGCCATACGCTTCCATATTTGGATTTCTCTTGGAAATTTGGTGAATAAAGTTTTCAAGCATAGTTTGATGACATAGGCTGATCGCACTAAAATTATTGATTGCATATGCAAGTTTGTATCCTGCAACTTGAAATTGCTCAGGTGGTCAACATTATCTAATTTGCATTAATTCTCATTGCATATTTTTTGTTGCCAATGAGCTGAAAAGCCAATTTTTTTGTGTTGCTTGCTTTTTTTGTTAACCAGCCAATCATTGGGAAGCATAAATTATCGAGTTAGGTTACACCTAGGACGGCGATTTGGCATTCTTTTTGAGACATGGGATGGTCATTTTGAGCTCTTCCAAGATGTACTGTATGTAATTTTGTTGCATTTTACTGAATTTTTAACTTGAACTTTTCTGAGTCGACGACCATCATTTTAGGATGCGTTGTTTATTACGCACATGACTTCTTGTCTTGGAAGTCCATGTAACTGTATTATATTGTTTCATTTGCTCTTGTGGTTTCATATCACATCTTAAAAATGTGTTTTACAGTTCAAATATGGGTGTGAAGTTGGTCTCTGCCTCTGTATATAAGCTTGTTAAAGCAGAAGAAGGGTTCACAACCAAGCCCTGTATTGGAGACTGCCATTATCACACTCATGCATCTTGTCCTCCACAGCGAACAGATAGAGTTACAGGCACAGCAATGCATAATTTTCTCTATAAGAAATAGAAAAGAAGTTGCCTTCTCAGTGGCTATATCATGTACACATGTTTTCAAGAAGGTTGTCCTAATTGGTTTAAATGCATCTTTATTGCTTGGAATTGTTTTTGAAGTTAAGTTTACATTACGATATTTCTGTTATATGATTGTACTTGATCTTTGCTATCCATTTTCACTGTCAGGGTATTTTTATGATTCGTGTTGTTTCTGCAATTGAACCGGAACAAAGGTATCCAATTCAACTGATTTCATGCTGTCCAACTCGATGATCTGATTCAGTATTTTTCCAGGGAGCTAGTTCTTGCTGCACTTGATAGTTTATCTGTGGAACTAAACTATAGCAACAGGACCATGGTGATATACTTGTACAATTATTAAGTAAGTTGTAATTATAAGCATTTTTATTTAGGCAAAGATGCCTCGTACATGGAACTATGGAAGCATAAAGTTGGGAACAGTCTTCTCTACTGGTTGTCCCTATCGCTAAATTTCCACAACTTACATATTTTGGTAACTTATTTTGCTGAAACCGTCAAATGTCTGATTTTAGAGATTCACACTACTCAATTCTATTCATTAAATATATAGAGCATAAGTTATTTTTGTTGTGAGAATATTAGTTTTTAAATGTTGTCTGTCCCATGACTGAATTTCATGATGAATAAGACTAGTTAGCTTTTCAATTTCTCGTGATTTGCATTAATAGAGTCACCTAATAACACTTGTTATTTTTTGGCATTGAGTTACATGATATAGCCGGTGCAACAACTTACCAGTTATTGAAGCAATCTCTTTATCTACCTCCAAGATTGTTACTTTGCAGGTTAATTTTTAATTTTATTTTGATATATTATTAATAGGGAGGGCATGCATCCGGCCCAACTGTTCGAGAAATTTTCTTGACCCACTACAGTTGAAAATATGGTTTATTCCATTGGGAAGTTAATAGTATCAGACGACATTCATGGATGGATGTAGACCCATCGAGCATGATTGATATAACCTAAATTAAAAAACATCAATTTTAACTTTAAAATAAAAAAATAAAATTTTGGTCTATTTCAACCCGTTTATCTGTACGAGTTGATAGGTTGAATTTTGCAGCTAAATCCATATACTAATATTTGGTTGGTTGATCTATGTGTTGATTTATGTGTTGACCTATGTTGATCTATTTTTTAAATTTTAATAATTAAAAAATATATATTATTATTCTTTTTTGTATATAAAGTTGTATTTGTATTGTTATCATGTGAATCACGATTACTATATGTAAATGAATCATCGTTTATTAGATATCATCACATTTGACGATTGCACAACATTTTTTTAAAAGTTGATTCAAACAAACTCATGTTTATCATTGTTCATCACTTGCATCATTTCTCTAATGTTTTGATTGAATATATCTTTACGTAGAACGTTACTCATTTAAATTCTTTGATTAATGTTATCGGAAAACCCAGTTTAGATAGTAGCTTATAATCAGATTCATGAATAGAAACCCAATAATTATTATAGATTAACTAAAGTCATTTTTAAAATTGAATTATGAAAATAGGTTTATTAAAGAAACACAACCATAAACAAAGAATGCTAAAAACTTTATTTTTGATAGAAAAAAGAAATATTTTTACAAAATATTATTTACCTAAATTTCAACTTATTTTTAACATTGAATCCACAATTCTATAGTATTAAAACATTAATTCATAAAATTAAATTTAATTATATTTATTATAATAATTTGGATTGGAAATATTTAAATAATTTGAATTAAATTATTAATATACCAAATTTAAAGTATTTTATTTGAATTTATTTAAAGAATAAAACCAATATTGATTGTTTTCCTAATAACAAATGATTATTTCTAAAAATACTTGATTAGTAAATTAACGCAATCTACCTACAAAATGCTCATGATGATCCACAAAGCTAAATGTCTGCTTCAGACAAGAAAACTAAATATCAAGGGAAAGAGTGAGACCTTGAGTATGTCGTTACACATATTCCGGGGAGAAGTTTCAGTACGATAATCGGTAATTATTTTAACCAGACGATCCCGCAACCTGAAGACACATTCAACAGTATATTCTAGAAATCGATAAATCATAAACTAGCTCCGATATAGATAGATACTTGTTGCCAATTAACACAAGAAAAACCAGTTTCAAAATTTTTGATACATTGAATTGGCAAATTTTCGATACTTGTGTTTGAAGGTTAATGAAAAGAATTAAAAAAGAAATGCAATTCTTACATGGGAATCTCAAGACCATTGGGCACCATGTTCACGATATTATTATTAATATTTTTACATAAATAACAATTATCACATTGTACTTTTACCTAACATTATTGAATTCATGATAATTATATCTTTAATTTAACTATCATAATTGACAATATCTCAACACACCGAATACAAACATTCTCAAAATGCTATGTTGATCATCCCCTACCATTTCTCCAATGGTCAATCATGCATTTTTATTACAAAATACGTAGAACGTTGACATTTAGATTGTTTGACTAATGTTACCGGTAAAACCATTTTGGATAAGAATGATATTATAGTTATAGCAAGAGACATAACGGGAATTTGCTTAAATTATTTAAATTAATGATGTTTGAAGCCATTTACAAAATTACACTAGTTTAATAAATGTTTTAAATTTATGGTATACCGATATTATACTTATAAATAGAGACATAATGTGAATTTGCTTAAATTATTTAAATTAATGATGTTTGAAGTCATTCACAAAATTACACTAGTTTAATAAAGGCTTTAAATTCCGATATATCGGTCCGGTATACTACAAATGTCGATCGTACGATCGGTATATGTTTTTGGTGGGATCAGATTATTCATGAAAAAATAAAATATAAATATTATAATTTATTTTAATATGATATCGGTACATATCCAATATATATTTGGTATACCGACCAATAAGGTTGTATCGGTTTTAGTAAATATTAAATTAATTTCAATATTTAAATTAAATTGAATACATAGAATTGGGAGAAGTGCCAAATATGCTTTGGGCTAATTACTCCGAGGTATCTTCTCTAAACGAAGGACAGAAAGAAGATAAATAAATAGCCAATAACAAATTCTTTTATTATACACAGAACTTGTGTTAACTAATTGGAAAGGAAGAAGAAAAGTTAACTTCTCTGGGATAAATAGATGGCTTCAACGGAGCGAGTTTGAGAGCTCTGGATACAATAAACTCTTTCGATCAATTAGTTGGACAAACAGTCTTGTAGTTTGCAAGAAGAGTTTGAATTAGGGCGTGGATGCCCGTTAGCTAATTGGGCGGCAACTTACTCTCCAAGTCTGTAACTCGAATTCGAATGTCTCCAAACGGCTGTCTGTATTTTACAACGGTAATGAAGAGAGAGTCGGTAAATAAATATCTTCTCCCCTTGGAGCATTCGAATTCCTCCCCTATTCTACGCTCCGACTCTCGCACGTTAAAACTGCTGGGTTTCCATTATCATCGCAAAAGTTGGGTCACAAAGTTTCTTCAGATTACAAGGAAGACAACACTCACGACGCCAACGGTACTTTGTTGGGTAACGGCGATTGGTTCTCTCGTGGCGCCACCAGTTTCTACCGGATTTCAAAATACGACCAACATATCGGATTAATTGAGTATACAAAATAGTGCATCGGTAAACGGTAGTTCACTGCAACGGGTCTGAATGGCTGAAGCCATGGGGCAGTTTCTTTGTTTTACTTGAGTTCTGTAGAGTTTCTGGAAATGGGCAGTAACTAAAGTTGATAAATATAGGAGGGGCTGGCCGGCCGTACTTCTGTGATGACAACGGCAATATCTTCAAGTGAATACCAAGATGTAATATCTAAGATTTCATCCCACAAGGGAATACAAAGCTCGTGAAGTTACTTATTGAGCCTTTTATTTTGCTTTTTATATGGGATTTATCTTTTTATTTCTCTCATTTTTCATCACAGGAAGGATTAAGTTGCTGAGTGCATGGGTAGGAGGCGAAATATCAGTGGGGTTTTCTAGATTTCTTTCTGAGAAATCTTCATCACTTAAAACTAATGATTTCCGACATCGTGAGAAGTCTTCAAATTACCATTTTGGTGTATGTTTTACATGTAATATACTTTTAACTGTTTAATAATTGTTGTTTTACAGCGGAGAGTTGGCCTTTTCTTGTCGAAATTATTATCCAGTGTGTGTTACTAGAGATCTCCTCGAGCAAGAAGCGTGTGCCAAAGTTGAACTTTGCAAAAACTTTTCGGGCTGTCGTTCCACTTGCTGATAATGATATCATTTCTGGTTGGAAAAAATTAAGACAAGATTAAAAAATAAGTCAACTATTTGAATTTTTAACTTGATTTAATCATTTTTATTGCAATATGGTTGATATCGAGGTTTTCTTATGCTCACTGACCGTTCTATTTCGCATAATATTCATTCAGGTGAATGCTATCCTTTGTTACACATTGCTACAGTACTTTTCAATCACGTTTTGGATGTGTTAAGGGATGTGCCAAGTTTCCATTCAGAGTACGCTGTTGTGCTACGTCACCTTCTGGTGGTTAGCAACTACAGGTTTCAGATGCGAAAACATGTATATTCTAGTGAGTACTTACTCATGTGTTAAGAAGCCATGTCATATATATATGTGAGATGCTCATCACTAAAATACGTATTTTCCTTTTGTGCATTAGATCTTTTATTTCTCTTTATGGAAGGGTGGAGACAAGCTTGAGTGGAGAAAATATTGGCCAATCAAACCCTGATCTTTTTTGAGTGGAGACAAGCTTGAGTGGAGACAAGCTACTTTGCTTTAATTCTTTCTGATTTTTTAGGAAGCAGTCATCATCTACATGAAACTGCAATTGAGTCATACTAGGAGTGCATCTTATGAGACGGCATTATGTGAACAACTTTTGGATTTGGTCCACAAGGAGCTTGATCAACTTTCTTTTGCTAATAACAATGTGACAAGGTTGTGTTTTATTTTTGCGTCCATTGTTGCTTGGAATTTGCAATGTTGGTTCTTTTGCATATGAGACATTATTCAAACAGGGAAGAGAAATGTGGAACCTTGATGAGGTTGCATTACATTTTCATGGAACTTGCCGCAATTTTGTTTGTCGGGTAACTTTCTAAAAACTAACTTCTCCAATTATTTGAGTTCATCACGCGACTTCTATTGAAAATGTTTTGCAGTTTTGGTGCATGATTGGCTTAACTTTGCATTGTTTGCTTGCATACTGCTCCTGACTGTATTATATTATATTATTTTTTCTTGTTGTTTTTAATTATTTTATTTGTTGTTAATAATTCCAGTTGATTTGTTTACTTCTTTCATTTTGAAGGAGCCTATTTGTGGGCTGTCATTCCTGTTGTTTGGTGCTTCAAGTGTGGAATCCTCCATTGCAGTCTTCTTCATGCAAAAAGGAGGTTGCTTATATACATTTATGACTTATGATTCATACTACCTTTTCTTGGTTTCAGTGATTGAATTATTTTCATTAATATTGCACCCGAGGTATCATAGTTTTTTTTATTTTGGATTGGAAACATCCATTGACTAAACTTATTTGACTACTTGAATATTATCATTAGGAATATTGTGAATTAAGATGTCCATTACCATCAAGTCACTTTCATTTTTAGTTCGTGAAATTTTGAAGCTTATCAATGTTTCAGAGATTATTGGACCCTGTGTAGTGCTATTTTCCCATGTTTTTCATGTTCTTTTTTGAAGATGTAACTAATTTGTTTTAGTATTCATTAGGTTTCAGAGCTGAAGAAAGGGTTGCATAACATTTGGAATTGTCTAGTGTGTAGTTTGCCATTTTCGGGTGACTCAGTTGTAAGTTATGCACTTGGGATCATTACTGGAATGATTTAAATATAGTTCTGTTATGCAGATATTTTAATTTCAACTGTTCTGTATGGTTTCTCTGAGACCCTGATTATCGAGTATTAATTTCAGACATGGGATGAACATTTTGAGCACAAGCAACATGTATTGTATTTAATCTTGTTGCATTTAACTTGATTTTTGCCATCATTTTAAGATGCTTGCTCAGAGCCAACTCTCTTGAGTAACTTTCCGATCGTCGTTTAGGGTTTGATACTATTTTCCTTTTTGCATGTCGGCAAATGGAAAGCCCTAGAAAGGAATGATTGGGCCAGGCCTAGTATACTTGTTTATGTTGATAGGTCACGTTCTTTTTAAGTTTGCGTTTTGCAGAAATGAAACATCGACATGCCTTCATAACTATTAGGAAACTTGTGCTTGGTAAATCCAAATTCCCTGTTTTACATAGAGTGAATAGAGGATTGAAGTTTGATTATAGATATTTATTTTAACATCTATAACTAGGAGTCATATCCCATTTTCTTCATGTACATATATGTGAGGTGCAATATGATGGATAAATTCTCATTAAGTAAGTTGGGTGAACTAAAGAATGATATGCACTGTTTATTTTAACATTTGCTTAGATATAAACTGCATCAGGCATGCTGTGGTTTGCCTTGTAATTCGTGATTATTCAATGTTCATTCATTACCTACATGAAACTGCAATTATGTTTTACTAGAAGTGCATCTGATGGGACTTCATTATGTGAACATCTTCTGGATTTGGTCCAGAAAAAGTTTGATAAACATCTGATGGGAGTGCATTCATCACCTACATGAATGCATTCTATATCTTTTTGTTTCTTGTCTCATCATATTTAGCCTGATCAGAATGTCCACTCTCATTTTTGTTTTCCTTGCTTTATTAGGGATGAAGGAAAATTTTCAAGGAAGATGGTGGAGTGAGTAAATACGAATGAGTTAAATGATCGACCAAACTTGGGATACAAATCTCTAATAATTCATAATGCAACAGAGCAGCTTGTCATTCGCTACTGCTTTGCAACTCATGATCGGAGTCTGAAGGTATTGCTTTCTCTACTTAAATTGATTGTCACACTGCTTTAACTTTTCCGCAACTTCCTTCTATTTTTTCTGATTTTGTAGGATGCATTCAGCACCTACATGAAACTGCAATTATGTCTTACTAGAAGTGCATTGATCGGACTGCATTATGTGAGTTACTTCTGGATTTGGTCCACAAGGAGCTTGATCAATTTTCTTCTTCCAATACCATTGTGAAGGTTCAATTTTATATTTTGCATGCATTGCTGTTTGGAGTATGATTTGTTGGTTATTTTGCATGTGAGACATAATTCAAACAGGGACTAGAAATGTGGAACTTTGATGGGATCACATTACATTTTCATTGAATTTGCCGCAATTTTGTTTTGCCGAGTAGTAACTTTCTAAAAACTAACTTCTCCGATTCTTTGAGTTCATCATGCGACTTGTATTGCAAATGCGTATTATATTATTTTTTATCATGGAATTATTTTCTTGTTTGCTTGCTTACTTCTTCTGAAAGTATTATATTATTTTTTACTGATGTTAATTAAATTATCCCTAGTTAATAATTCTAGTTGATTTGTTTACTTTTTTCATTTTTAAGGAGCCTTTGTGGGTTGTCATTCCTGTTATTTGGTGTTTAAAGCGTGGAATCTTCCTTGAAGTCTTTTCATGCAAAAACCAGGTTGCTCATATATCTTTATGACTTAGGATTCGTACTACCTTTTCTTGGTTTCATTAGTATTTTCACTCAATGAATTATTTTCATTAATATTTCACACTTGAACATTATTTTCTATTGTTTCTTTGAAACATCCGTTGAGTAAACTTTGTGCTTGTATTTGACTACTTGGACACATTAGCTTTAGGAATATTGTGAATTAAGCTGGGCCATTGACCATCCGGTTACTTTCATTTTTAATTCATGAAATTGTGAACTTATCAATGTTTCAGAGTATTTTTGGACCCTGTATATGGCTATTTTCCCTGTTTTTCATGTTCCTTTTGAAGCTGTAACTAATTAGTTTTTAGTGTTCATTAGGTTTCAGAGCTGAAGAAAAGGCTATTTAGCATTTGGATTTGTCTAGTGCGCAGTTTGCCATTGTTGGATGCCTTAGTTGTAAGTTATGCACTTGGGATACTGCTAGGATGATTTAAATCTAGTTCTGTTATGCAGATCTTGTTAATTTGAACTGTTCTGTATGGTTGCTAATATTGTAATCAAGTTGTTTCCTAATCAAATTATCATGCGCCAAATGTTTAGTTTTTTTCCATTTATCAAGTTATTTCCTAATCAAGTTTATTTAAACTTTTTTGCATGGCTGCTAGTATTTTTGATTATTTTTTTTTCTAATCAAATTATCCATGCTCTACGCCTGTACAAAAAAAGCGAAGATATTGGTGCATTTTCTGGTCTCCTTTTCCCAGCCTGCTTTTTATCTGAAAATTCAAAATCTAATAGTGAAGGTTGTATGTGCTTGCCTTTTCTTCAGTTGGATGCTGCTCTGAATCTTCTTTCCAGCATAGTGTTGATTGTTAGCATTTCCAGCATAATCTTCTTTAATATTTCTTCTCTTTACCGGCCTAAAACAACAACAGGGCAATCATGTTTGAAAGTTGCACAAGCTTCCCCGAATGGTTTGCTATTCTGCAATCTTCTGAAGGCAAATCTTGTGTTGAGCTTCTTTCGTATGTAATCAGGATGTTTGATTAGTCTATGATCTCAATTTCAGACACTTTCTGTAGCCTGAATCTGGAAAATATTTGTACCAAGGTTTCTATTGACGGGAGGGTGCATCCAGGGGGAAATGCCTACAAAATATTATATCCCGAGGCTCTTCATTTCCCAAGGTATGTTTTCATCTAGCTTACATTCTGAAGACACATTGCTATGATCATGTATAGTCATCTCTTTAAAGCTCTTTTCTGATATTTTTCTTCTAATGCTTGAAATTCTTGAAGCAATTTTACATGCCTTTTCTTTAAATTTCCCCTTCTTATACTTGGGTTCGATGACATGCAAATACTCAGCCATTGGAACTTTATGTGGAAATGATGATCCAAAACCTGCAATTGTCACACAGGGAGGATATTTTTATTCAGTGCCGATATTTTTATGATGTTTTCATCAATAGAATGAATTCATTATTTTAACCTGCACTCAAATGGGGTTTTTACAGCAGTAAATGAATATGGATTGTTTACATTTGAAGCAGGCAATTGCTTACCAATCATTCTTTCTTTTGCTCGCAGATCCGGGAATTCCCTAAATAATAGCTGCATCAGTTTGATCATCCTCTGCTGGATCATTACAGAATGAAACATTCCCTTCAACTTCATTTCTGGTCTCATATTTCTAAAAACAGGCAAGTTTTGTATATTTCTCACCGTACTTGTCGTTATTCATTCTGTTGCTGGTATCAGGAACCAGAAACATATCTTGCAGGAAACATATCAAGTGCCTAGTGCATTTACGTTCTATTTAAAGAATGCTGGTAACTCCAATCTTTCTGACGGTTTATTTCAATCCTTGGAGGATATTCAATATTTAAATATTTTCTTTTCCGTAAGTCAGATTCACTGATGTATGCAACTGAATCTGCAGTTAAAGTGGCTGAGTAAGAACTGGAATTGCATCTCGGAGCAAATAAACTTGCATATGAATTTTTTGGAATCCTACATCTCTTTTAGAAGAGTCTTAATACAGGTTTAGAAATCTGCATCAATACTTCACAAGGTATCATTGGGGATGGAAGGACATTCAAATTTGTACTGGCTTGGAAGGGTAAGAGTAGTTTAATTTTAAATTATGATGGAATTTGACCTTTGGAAATTGTGTAACAGATGTGCCTTCTACTGTTGCTGAAGAAGCATTATAGTGTGGATTCATGATCTGTTTTGGTATTTTTTTAAACTTGTTCGGAATTTTTCTGCATTGTAAGTTCTACTTCTCCAATCCACTATCTGGCTTCCTTCTCTTTTTACTTTCCTCATTTATATAATTGGCTGAAACTAACATATTGGTGTGCTAATTATAGCTAGAGGAAGCTCTTCTCCTCAGTGCACAAGGTCAGCATGAGATGACTATCAATCTCGAAGTATGAGGCTGCAGATGTATTTCGTTTAGTTGGGAAATGGCTGGTAGAAACTCAATCAACCATGTAATGCAAAAGCACAATCGATCTTATTAATTTATATGAACTTATTAACTCTGAGTTCAGACTTTCGAGTATACATCTGCATGTTTAATGATAGCCTGCATTTGCTCACGTCTTTCCTCTCATCTTTTTATGTTGTTGCAGCTCACGGACTGTATTGGTGAAGTACTTAAAACATGTTGTTATCCTTGCTGATGATTACAAGGCAAAGAACAAGTTGTCTTCAGAAAATAGAAACAAAATTTATTTCCATCTTGCTCATTATGTAGATGCTCTGTTTCGTAGTCATGAGGAAAGACGTTGCTCCAACGAATGGCAAGTAGCTATGCGGTTACGGAAACACAAGGTTTGAGCAGTTATGAATTATATATTCTATTATTCTTTGAGAATGAAATTATTTAATAAGGTGATTGTGAGTCATTTATGTGGCTGTTACGTGCCAATATTAAATGGATTCTCAATATGCAGAAAAAGGAGCTTGATGCATTTGTGAAGCGTTTTAAGAGTTCTGTGAAGGTACGTCACCTCTATTGTTTTGCTCTCTGGTGATTTAGAAAGCACTAACTACTTCAATTTTCTTAGTATGGGTTTCTTTATGGATTTTAGAGAGACAAAGGCGACTTTTCATTGAAAATACCAGAGCTTCAAAAGCAACTTGCAATGGACCAAGAAGAACAGATATTACAGGTATGAATTTGTAATCCTTATTATTAGGAAATGTGTATAGTCAATTGGGCATGTGAAATATCACATGGTAATTTCACATTTTTGCGGTAGCATGCCGGGGTTTAGGGTGCACCTTATGCTTACATTCTGAAGATACATTACTATGATCATGTATAGTCATCTCTTCATAGCCCTTTTCTGATACTTTTCTACTGATGCCTCAAATTTATGAAGCGATTTTACATGCCTTTTCCTTAAATTTTCGCTTCTTATACTTGGGTTTGATGACATGCAAATACTCGGCCATTGGAACTTTATGTGGAAACGATGATCCAAAACCTGCAATTGTCACACAGAAAGGATATTTTTATTCAGTGCCGATATTTTTATGTTTTCATCAATAGAATGAATTCCTTATTTCAACATGCACTCAAATGTGTTTTTTGCAGCAGTAAATGAATCTGTATTGTTTACATTTGAAGCAGGCAATTGCTTACCTATCATGCTTCCTTTTGCTTGCAGATCGAGGAATTCTCTAGTAGCTGCATCACTTTGATCATCCTCAGTTCCGAATGAAACATTCCATTCAACTTCATTTATGGTTCTTATATTTCTAAAAACAGGCAAGAAACCTCCTTTTTCTTAAAAAAACTCAGTATATTTCTCACCACAATTGTCCTTGTCCATTCTGTTACTGTTATCTGGAACCAGCAACCTTTCGTGCAGGAAAAATATCAAGCGCCCAGTGCATTTAAGTTCTATTTACAGAATACTGCTAACTCCAATCTCGTATGTTCTTGTTGATTGACCTAGTTCTCACAGAATATTGGTAACTCCATTCTTTTTTAAGGTTTATTTCAATCCTTGGAGGATATTCAACATTTAAATATTTAATTGTCCATAAGTCAGATTCACTAATGCAATCAACTGAATCTGCAGTTGAAGTGGCTGAGTAACACCTGGAATTGCATCTTGCAGCAAATAAACTTGCATATGATTGTTGGAGCCCTTCATCACTTTTAGAAGAGTCTTACTACAGGTTTTGTAATTCGTGGAAAGTACTTTGCTCCAAATTTTCAGTGATTTTGATAAGATGAGTTGAAAATAAGAGTAAATCCTAATTACGGCATATGAGGTTGTTGATTTGCAGGGATCTTGGATTTCACAAGCTGCAGCAGCACTTCATGAATTTAAGTTAGTTTCATTGGGATCGAAGAACACTCAAATTTGTACTGGCTTGGAAGGGTAAGAGTAGTTTAATTTTTATTTTTGATGGATTTGACCTTTGGAGATTGTGTAACAAATGTGCCTTCTGATGTTGCTGAAAATGCATCATAGTATTGATTCATGATTTGTTTTGCTCTTTTTTTAAACTTGTAATTTCTTCAATGCAATATCTGGCTTCCTTCTCTATTTACTTTCCTCATTTATATACGTGCCTGAAACTAACATATTGGTGTGCTAATTATAGCTAGATGAAGCTAAGCTCCTCCGTGCACAAGGTTAGCATGAGATGTCTTTCATTCTTGCTGATTATATTTTAAAGGATGAGGCTCCAGATGAATTTTGTTTAGTTGGGAAATGGCTTGCAGAAACTCGATCAACCAATTAATACAAGCAGCACTTGATCATTGGCGAAAAATACTCACTTTTGAATTTTTATTATTTATCTTACAAATATATTATTTTTTTTTTTTGAACGGAAAGATTTTCATTCATTTCATTTGTTGGGAGGTAACGGAAAATTACCCCCCAACATCTAAGTAGAGTTACACGAGATTACATAGTGGATGCATTCAAAACCGCCTCACGTGGCGCTTGAATCCATTCGTAAAGTTGTAACCTACTAAGCCTACCTCGATGTTTAATAATGTCGAAGGTATACAATTGTAGATCGAAAAGAGTAAAGGGACGCATATCTTTCCCCTCACTGAAAATCTGTTGGTTTCTACAAAACCAGAAGCGCCATAAGAGAGCTATGATCGAAAACTTCATGGCTCTTTTAACTTTGGATTTCGATGGTTTCTTTTGTATCATTTGAAGAAGTGACTCCCATGTAGGAGATGTAATGGAGTGTTGGCTTGCTGACCACCATGTATTGAACTGTCTCCAAAATGCCTGAATTAACTCGCATTCCCAAAATAGGTGCGTGCAAGTCTCCTCTCCTTTACTGCACATCGGGCATACTACAGGACCGTGTAGTATTCCTCTCCTGTAGAGTAGAAGGGATGTTGGAAGTCTCTTGTGTAAGAGGAGCCAAGTGAAGACTTTGGTTTTCTTGGGCCACCACTCCTTCCACCAATCCATTGTTAATAGTAAGGTTGTTTGAGGCTGATTGGCAATCATTGATAAGTATGTATCTTTGCATTGGAATTGTTTTCCCATTGCTCCCCAAGTTGGCGCATCGCATGTGTCTAGATTCAAGTCATGGTTTCTTAGTAAGATTAGGAGCTCATGTCTTTGCACTGCTGTAGCACCCCTACTATTTACCCCGGGCAATTTGGTCCACTGCCACTCTCCTTCTATTATGTCCCCCATTTCCTTCACTGTACTTCCTTTATTTTCTGAGAGGGCATAAACTCGGGGGAAGAGTTCATTCAGCTTTCTATTTCCAGCCCATAGATCATGCCAAAACTGTATTTTTTCGCCATTTCCCAACCGCCATCTCACTGAAAGGGAAGCTGCTGGAAATTTTTCTTTGCAAAGTTGGTAGACCTTCGAAATGTTCGACCAAATAGTGCCCGCAATCGATGTACCAAAGCCATCCAAACCTCCTCTAGGGCCGTATATTGCTTTTATTATATTGCTCCATTGAGTGTCTTCCTCCTTAAAGAATCTCCATATCCACTTTAATAACAAAGACCAATTATGGAGTTGAAGGTTCTTTATTCCCAGACCGCCAACCTCTAGAGGGGTAGTGACCAAACTCCATTTCACAAGTGGAGTTCTTTTTCCCGCCTTTCCACCCCAGAAGAAAGTTCTTCTGTTGGCTTCCATCTCCCTGAGTACTGATGTTGGGGCCTTAAGGAGAGTCATATAATAAAGGGGGAGACTTGAGAGTACCGCATTAGTGAGGGTTAACTTTCCACCATAAGATATTAGTTTAGTTTTTCATGCACCAAGCATATTCTCCATTAATTTGTGTACAGTCTTCCAGGAACCAGCTTTGACCTACTTTCTTTCTAAAGACATCCCTAAATATTTGAGTGGGAAGTCTGATGCTTGACAACCTAATCTTGAGGCCCATCGATTGACCTCGCCAATAGGGACATTCAAACCTATCAAAGAAGACTTGTGAGCATTTATCTATAGACCGGAGAGGAGGCCAAAACCTGAAAATAAATATTTGATGAAATTTAGATTTTGCTCATCCCATTCTCCGAATATTAGTGTATCATCGGCAAACTGCAAGTGAGATATAGAGGTGCTATCTTCCAGTTTAAAGGCTTTAAAAAGACCCATGGAGACTGCCTTCTCCACTAACTTGCTAAGAACTTCAGCAATAATAAGGAAGAGGAACGGTGCTAGTGGGTCTCCTTGGCGAATCCCTTTAGTTGGCTGAAAGAAACCAGTAGGGCTACCATTTACCAAAATAGCCATAGTAGAGGAAGATAAGCATGCCTTGATCCAATGTATCCACTTTGGNTTCCATCGAACTATGGAAGTATCGCTAAATTTCCACAAGTTGCACATTTTGGCAACATATTTTGGTCAAACCATCAACTATATGCTCAATGCTATTCATTAAATATATAAAGCGTAAGTTGCTTTGTTTTGTTTTGTTCAGAGAATGATTAGTTTTTAAATGTTGTCCCATGACTGAATTTCATAATGAATAAGATTAGTAGCTTTTCCATTTCTCGTGATTTGTAGTAATAGGGTCACCTAATAACACTTCTTATTTTTGGGGTTTAGTTACATGATAAACTTTGCTGGTCATTTCATTGATTGTCATTATTTAACGGACCAATGTTGTCATATCCTGTCCATGTTGCTAAAGATATCAAGAGGAGACTCCTAGAGTGCTTGGTGAACAACTTGAGGTATTAAGTTTTTGTTAGTGGACTGATTGCTACTCCTCTCAGTTGGTTGTATGTTGTGGTTCTTCTTCATCTCAAGTCTTACAGTTGGTGCAACAACTTACTCTTGATTCTGACTCATCCTTGCACGAGTATATTAATGTGAGTTTCTGTATGTGTATAAATGTACAATGTTGGTTCTTTTTGATGTTGTCACCAATGGCCAATTTTTACGTCTTTCATCAGGAGCTAGAGCCTTTCCGTGAACTTGGTATATTTGACAACATTCGTGAGTTCCTTGAGAAAATAAGTTTATCATACTCTCCTCCCAGGGATCACTTACTGAAAGTAAGAAGGCTGTTTCAGGCCTATGTTCATTTTAGTCCTTGTGAATATTTAATTTTTTATTTTCTTCCAGATTTTGAAGATATCTCTTTATCTACCACCAAGATTGTTACTTTGCAGGTTAGTTTTCAACTTTATTTTAATATGCGATTATTAGTTCTGTCAAAAGCATGGCTGTTGTTACACAAATATTATGCTGACTAGAGAGGGCACTGTAAAAAATTGCCTCAATTCGATGTGTTACACTCAGCAATAGCGCTTGTAATAAGTATAAGTAGTCTCAAAACACACTTGTATATGTGATATCTTGTCTTATTTATTTTTATAAGCCCCTTTCTGTATAATTCTGATATATTGCTTCTATTTTGTAGTATTAAAGCAATGCACAAAAGCATGTCATTAAGAGCCAAAGACATTGAAAAGGAGGATATTGCGAAGTTTCTTAAAGATGCATTTCAAAAATCAGACAAAGAAATTGTTCATGCTTTTTGAAATCTATTGCGGGTTTGCTGCATAGAAAGCTTAACAGATATTGAAGCTATGGTATCTAACTTCGTCTCCATGGTATTTTATATCATTAAATTTGTTGCAAGACATCTCCTTCATTCATGATTAGTAAATTGGACATTTTTCCCAATTTCTCATAAGTTATGGAATCACAGGTTGGCACTGATGATCCTCATCGTGTTGTTTTTGATACTCCTGAGTAGTAGATCCATGTGGCTGGAGTGCTTATTGATGTTACTGCCACAGCCCTATTTGCGGCCTAGATAGAGATGTGTTTAATCAAGTTCTCCTTGTTTTAATTAGGCTTTTCAAGAAGTATCTCTCTGTCGATATTATTTACATGATCTCACAAGCCAAAGTCATTTTCTTTCCATGTTTTGTGTCTTGTCTTCAATTACAAGTGCAGATTTGTTGTTATTTCAACAGTATGTGTATCTAATGCGGTTAGGAATGATCATATTTTTATGTCATCATCATGGCCATTGCTTATAATAATTCAAAAACATTCCTGTATAAAAACCTGCTCACTTCACTATATCAATGATAGAGAACGCTTTTCAATAAATTAAATCATTACATCTTGTTTAGATTCAATGTGTTTTCTTGTATGAATTACCAAACTCGCGCATCTTTTAGTTTTCTTCATGTGATGCTGACCTTATTATGACTTGACTGTGAATGTTTTCAAGTTCAATGATATATTTATCTCTATGAGAAAATACTTTTATCTAGTCCTTCTTTTCCTTGCCTCCTATATTTGTCAACTTTTCCATTGGACTTTTATCGTGTTATACCATGTACACGCGTTTTCAAGAAGGCTGTTCTAACTGGTTTAAATGCATCTTTCTTGCTTGAAATTATTTTTGAAGTTAAGGTTTACATGACAATCTTTCTGTTATATGATTGTATTTGATCTTTGCTATCTATTTCACTGGCAGGCTATTTTTATGATTTTTGTTGTTGCCTTCAATTGAACCCTAACAAAGGTATCCAATTCAACTGGTTTCATATTGCCCAACTTGGTGATCTAATTGAGGAATTTTCTAGGGAGCTAGTTGTTTATCTGTAGAACTAACAGAGCAATAAAACAAAGTTGATCTGCTTCTACCAACTTATAGTAATTACTGAGGATAAAGGATAGAAGAATATTATCTAGTCTAATGGTTTATGATTGGATATTAGCTGAGAAGAATTTGATAATGCAACTAGCTACCTAGATTGATATTAGCTTTATTTGTGCATGTAAATTTATCAAGTATTTGAAGGTGCCCATGGGACCAATTCTCTTCTCTTGGATTGTGTGTGGTGCAAGCCTGGTTGCTCTCCTTGAGGTAATTGAACAATATTTTATCCAGTGGTATCAACCTTAAATTTCTTTAGTCTTAAAATATAGTCGGGTTTAGTTAATGTTGTTTATTTATCTCGCAGACAAGAGATCTCTGTGTAACGAATGCTGAGGCTGTAAACTTCATTTACTATTGCTTCCAGTGGCTTATTTCAGCTCTGATATTATTACATGCCTTCTGAACTAAAAGGAAAACTTGTGCCGGGTACATCCAAATCCCCTAGTGAACATAGGATTGAAGTTAGATTACAGATATTTACAGTACAAAATTGGCATGCTATTTCCCAGGCAATTGATCTATTTCAGGCCAATGAGTTAGTTAAGGCGGAGGTGGATCAGCCATGGAGCTGATTTTGTTGAGAAAGCTCTTGATTTCACTCTCCGACTTGAACCTTATCTCTGTTTTAAAACTGGCACCAGCTTTTTCCAGAGTTGATTTCATCATCTCCACATTCAGTTTCATGAATTCAACATCAGGTGTCTTGGCTGGAACACCAAGAAGCTGCCTTTTTTGAAGGTTTCTTCTTTTTACCTGCCCTAAAACAACTGCAGAGCAATCATGTTTGACTGTTGCAAGAGCTTCCCCGAATAGTTTGCTATTCTGCAATCTTCTGAAGGCAAATCTTGCATCTGAGCTACATTCGTATGGAATCCGGATGGTTGATTCGTCTATTATCTCAATTTCAGATACTTTCAGCAACCCGAATCTGGAAANTCTCTTCTCTTGGATTGTGTGTGGTGTAAGCCTGGTTGCTCTCCTTGAGGTAATTGAACAATATTTTATCCAGTGGTATCAACCTTAAATTTCTTTAGTCTTAAAATATAGTCGGGTTTAGTTAATGCTGAGGCTGTAAACTTCATTTACTATTGCTTCCAGTGGCTTATTTCAGCTCTGATATTATTACATGCCTTCTGAACTAAAAGGAAAACTTGTGCCGGGTACATCCAAATCCCCTAGTGAACATAGGATTGAAGTTAGATTACAGATATTTACAGTACAAAATTGGCATGCTATTTCCCAGGCAATTGATCTATTTCAGGCCAATGAGTTAGTTAAGGCGGAGGTGGATCAGCCATGGAGCTGATTTTGTTGAGAAAGCTCTTGATTTCACTCTCCGACTTGAACCTTATCTCTGTTTTAAAACTGGCACCAGCTTTTTCCAGAGTTGATTTCATCATCTCCACATTCAGTTTCATGAATTCAACATCAGGTGTCTTGGCTGGAACATCAAGAAGCTGCCTTTTTTGAAGGTTTCTTCTTTTTACCTGCCCTAAAACAACTGCAGAGCAATCATGTTTGACTGTTGCAAGAGCTTCCCCGAATAGTTTGCTATTCTGCAATCTTCTGAAGGCAAATCTTGCATCTGAGCTACATTCGTATGGAATCCGGATGGTTGATTCGTCTATTATCTCAATTTCAGATACTTTCAGCAACCCGAATCTGGAAAATAGTTGTACCAAGGTTTCTATTGAAGGGAGGATGGATCCAGAGGCAAATGTCAATAAAATATTATATCCCAGAGGTTCTTCATTTTCCAAAGGTATCTTTTCTTCTAGCTTACATTCTGAAGATACATTGCTATGATTACGTATAGTCATCTCTTCAGAGCCTTTTTTTGATACTTTTCTTCTGCTCATGCCTGCAATTCCTGAAGTGGTTTTACATGCCTTTTCCTTTAGTTTTGGTTTCTTATACTTGGGTTCATATACTCAGCCATTGGAATTTTCTGCTGAAACCTGCAATTGTCACACTGGGATGATATTTTTATTCAGTGCTGATATTTTTATGCTAATGAATTTATCATTTGAACCTGCATTCAAATTGGGTTTTTTCAGCAGAAAATCAATCTGTATTTATGCATTTGAATGAGGCAATTGCTTACCAATCATACTTCCTTTTGCTGGCAGATCTGGGAATCCCTTAGTTGCTGCACCACTTTGATAATTACATAATGAAACATTCCCTTCAACTTCATTTCTAAAAACAGGCAAGAAATGTCCTTTTTCTTCATGAAAATCGTTATATTTTTCACCGTACTTGTCGTTATTCATTCTCTTGTTGCATGCAGGAAAAATATGAAGCGACCGGTACATTTAAGTTGTATTTACAGACTCGTGGTAACTCCAATCTCGTATATTCTTGTTGATTGACTTACTTCTCACTTGAACTACAAATGGAGTGGACACGGAATTTCAACCAAGAGCTAAAAATTGGGCAGAAAAGAAAATCAAAAGGAGAAAGAGTATACACCCATTTGAGAAGCACCTGAAAATTCAGAGAGTATTTATAAAATGAGAGTGAGGGTTGTTTTACGAAAGAATTACCGTCATAAACGAAGAACAACGGTAAAAGCTTTGGATCTGTAGACACTTGCAGTTACAGGTACTTACTATCATTTTAAAAATACCATTAATTAGTAAATTAAGGTTTATTTGAAATAATTATTAAAATAATTAAATGGGTATAATATGCAATATTTTTATATCGGTCATGATACCGTTTCGCTCCAGATTGGTATGGTCGATATATCGTCCGGTACGAAAATTATTTTTTTCTAGTCGACTCGGAAAAACATGGGTTCCAACCTGGAAACCCGGTATCGGGAAGTATCGATTAAAATACTTGTGCCATTCGGTTTTCATCGTATCAAGTGGTATACCGATCGATATGAAAACATTGGTAATATGTGATCATTTGTAAAAAAATTTGTTAAAACTCTTATGTTATTTATGTAAAAATATTAATATTTTTTATATATTAAAGGAATAAGTTAATCATAATTTAATTATTTAAAAATAAGAATTAATTAGGTATTTTGCCCATGTGCAACGTTTGATTTAAGTAGTGGTTGTGTAAACACGATTTTTCAGCGCATATGTTAAAAAACATTCTTTTAGTGAATGAATTCATCTCACCAGAAAGTATCATTAAATGTTGTGGCAAACAACTTCATTACTTGGGTTGGCGGTGTATTTGTTAAATTGAATGAATTTTTAATTCTTATTTATAATCAATCAAATTATCATTGAACAATAAAGTGTAAGATGTTTTTTAGTTAATATGATAATAATGAATAAATCAAGTTTTTTTTGAAATATCGATAGAAATTATGATACGATTAGTTATGATCATATTTTTTAACACATACAAATAAAATTATAATAGATTAATACTTTTTAATCAGAATTTCGTCACAGTTACTAGTTGCGACACGATCGTAACTTATAACTAAATTATATTTTATTTATAATAATTAAAATATATTATTATTTTTTATACATCAAAATTATATTGATATTTTTTTAAATAAATGACAATTATTACACCCTACTTTTACTAAAAAACAAAGAATTCACGATAATCAAATCTTTAATTTAACTATCACTGTTGACTATATCTCAAGTTCAACACACCGTATTTTTTTTAAAAGGCGATACAAACAAATTCAAAATGATATACTAATCATTGGTCATCACCCCTACCATTTCTCCAATGGCGGATTCTGAAATTTTATTAAAAAATGTGTAGAATGTTGAAGTCTAGATTGTTTGACTAACGTTACCAATAAAACCAGTTTGGATAAGAAGGATATAATAGTAATAAATAGAGACATAACGAGAATTTGTTTAAATTATTTAAATTAACAATGTTTAAAGCCATTTACAAAATTAAACTAGTTTTAATCAATGATGAGATCCCCGGAACCTGGTACCTCGAACCTGATCAAAACCACGCTTGATCAGAGGAGCCCAAATAACATAAACCGAACTTGGAGGCTCAGATCCAGCCCACATGAATGAAGTGGCCCAGCCAGGTCAGGCGGCCCGATCGGCCATTCATATCGATCGGTCCCGATAAGTGGGGCCCAGCTTTCTCCCGCGCACCAGGACCGATCGGTCCTAATTTTACAGGCCCCGCTTTGGGCCATGCATATTCCTCACATGCGACGACAACCTCCGACAATATCGTCAGATGCGTGGTCCGGTGAAGTCGTACGAACCTCCTTTAACCTCAGAATAGTCGGCTAGCAGCGCCGAAAGGACTAGCGTCGTGCAACTCTATGAAGCCATTCCCGGCGGCTGTTCCGCCTGACACGAGCTGACCTAGCCGCAGAGGACAAGCACAAAACGACACCTTACTGTCCACACAGCACAATAGGCGAATAAAAAGGACACTTGGGGTATGAAGAAAAGGATCTTCCAATCTCTCCTTCGAGCTCTCTTGGGAAAGAACTTCTTGTCGATTTATTTTCGATAACTCTTTTCCCCTTTATTGTCTGAAGAACGAATATGATCTTTGTGAATACTGCTTTATTTTATTGAATCGACTAAGGGTATTTTTTTTTAACCCTTAGTCAAGTGGTTTTTTCCTCAACTTTGAGGTTTTCCACTTTAAAAATGATGTGTCCCCTTTGCATTTGGTTTATAATCGTTCTCCACACACTAAATAAATTATAACCGATTCGTCTTGTTTCGAACCGGTCGACTGTTGACACCCCCGATTTTCAAACCACAACAATCAATGTTTCAAATTTCCGATATACCAGAAATTTCGGTCGTAATGACCGGTACATGTTTTTGGCGGGTCGTGTCAGATTTTATTTAGGAAAAAATAAAATATGAATATTTTATAATTTAATTTATTTTAATATTCCAATACAAATCCGATATACCTGATACATATTCGGTATATCGATTCAATGAGTTTTTATGGTATACAGATCCGTATCTATTTTTAAAACATTGATTTTAATAAAATATTAAAAGAATTTCAATATTTTAATTAAATTAAATACATAGAATTGCGAGAAGTGGCAAATAAGCTTTGGGCTAATTATTCGGAGGCCCGTTCTCTAAACGAAGGGCAGAAAGGAGATAAATAAGTAGCTAAGAACAAGCCTTTTTGTAACAGAAATTGAATCATGATTGGAAGGGAATAAGAAGAGTTAACTTCTCGAGATAAATAAATGGCTTCGACGGAGCAGCGAGTTTGAGAGCTTCTGGATACAATAAAATATGTCTTACAGAAGCCACCCTTTCGATCGATTAGTTGGACAAAGAGTCTTATAGTTTGCAAGAAGAGTTCAATTAGGGCTTGGAGTCCGTTAGCTAGTTGGGCGGGAACTTACTCGAATTCGAAGCTCTCCAAACGGCTGGCTGTATTTTAATTTTTACAACGGTAATGAAGAGAAAGTTCGTCAATAAATATATTCTCCCCTTGGAGCGGGGGACTCTGTGAGCATTCGAATTCCTCAAAGAATCGTGAAACCGCCCGCTATTCTACGCTCCGCCTCTCGCACGCACGTTAACACTGCTGGTTTTCCATTATCATCGCAAAAGTTGGGTCACAAAGTTTCTTCAGATTAGAAGGAAGACAACACTCACGACGCCAACGTTACTTTGTTGGGTAACGACGATTGGGTCTCTCGTGTTGCCACCATTTTCTACCGGATTTCAAAATACAACCAACATATCGGATTAATTGAGTACATAAACTAGTGAAGGGACGGGCATTGCTAAACGGTAATTCAGCGCAACAGGTCTAAATGGATGAAGCCATGGGGCAAATTCTTTTTTTTACTTGAGTTCCGTTGAGTTTCTGGAAATGGGCAGTAAGTAAAGTGTTTAATATAGGAGGGGCTGGCCGGCCGTACTTCTGTGATGGCAACGGCAATATCTTCAAGGGAGTACCAAGATATAATATCTAATATTTCATCCGATAAGGCCAAAGCTCGTGAAGTAACTTATTTAGCCTTTTATTTTGCTTTTCATTTGGGTTTCTCATCTTTTTATTCCTCTCATTTTTCATCACAGGAAGGGATTAAATTGTTGAGTGCATGGGTAGGAGGCGAAAGATCAGTGGGGTTTTCTAGATTTCTTTCTGAGAAATCTTCATCACTTAAAATTAATGATTTCCGACATCGTGAGCAGTCCTCAAATTACCGTTTCGGTGTATGTTTTACATGTAATATACTTTTAAGTGTTTAACAATTGTTGTTTTACAGCGGAGAGTTGGCCTTTCCTTGTGAAATTTTGATCCAGTGTATGTCACTGGAGATCTCCTCGAGCAAGAAGCGTGTGCCAAAGTTGAACTTTGCAAAAAATCTTCGGGCTATCATTCAACTTGCTTATGATATCCTTTCTNATAAAATAGTTTTTTCGATATTTTGACCAGTATCGCGGTCATCGGTTTGATCCCGGAACCCGACCCGACTCTATCCGAAAAAAATAAATTTAAAAAATATAATTTTTTTTAAAAAAACAATATTTTTTTTAAAAAAATAAAAATTTATTATTTTTAAAAAATATTTAATTTTGAAAAAACATAAAATAGTTTTTTCGATATTTTGACAGGTATCGCGGACACTGGTTTGATCCCGGAAACCCGACCCGAATAGACTCGATCCGAAAAAAACAAATTTAAAAAATACCGATAATAATAATAATAATTTTTAAATAAACAATATAATTTTTTTAAAAAGCTATTTAATTTAAAAAAACATAAAATCGTTTTTCGGTATTTTGACCGATATCGCGGATATCGGGCTTGATCCGAAAATTAAATATTTACAAATATACTCATACAAATACTGAAATAGTTAATATATAAATTGTCGAAAATCGATTAATATATTTGTATGAGTATATACTCATACAAATTACTATGTACGAATATATTGACAATCGATATACTCATACAAATATATTTGTCAATTTATAAATTTCCAAGAATCGATCACATAACTTGTTGGAAATACCGTTGACCGTATTTCTATACTCATACAAATCGTCAATATATAAATTTCGAAAATCGATTAAATAACGAATTAGTCAATATATTTGTATGAGTACACAAATACGATTAATGGTATTTCTATGATATTTCGGTGTTTCCGACTATTCTGGCCTTAATAACTACACCGAAACGGTATTCCGAACATGTATATTAGCCGGTACGGAAAAAAATTGGGTGCAACCAATATTTTGAACGTTATCGAAACTTCTTCGTCAATATATAAATTGTCGGAAATTGTCAAAATAAATTTCGAGAAACAATTAAATGGAAACTTCAACAAATAAACTCATTAAACATTAATAAACTTTAAATATTGATATTCGCAATTCAAATTGGTATCATTGTCATATGTTGGGTCTAAAATTACACTAATAATTGTCATTTATTCGGTCAGATATAAGACTATATGTTCGGTATTCCGAACATATACTCTAATACCGAATACCATAAATATGTTCAAAGTTTCAACAAAGTTTTTGCTATTCGGTCGAAAATTATCATTGTCATATGTTCGATCAGATATAAGACTAATAATTGTCAAAATATGTTCAATTGGGTGCAAATATAACACTAAAATGTATCGTAAAAATCATAAAAAACATTATATTCTTTCATTGGGGACTAATTTTGTCAAATTATATCAACTTTGGGGATCAAATTATAAAGTTTGAGGACTAAAATTGTCATGTTTTGCAAACTTTGATGATCATTAACGGCGTTAGGGACCAATTTTGCCAAAAATCTGAAACTTTGAGAACTAAATTTGCATAATTTTTGTCCGAAAACCTTATTTGCCACAAATTACAACTTTGGGGACCAATTATGCCACACACACATAAGTTTGTGGACTGTTTTTGCCAAAATAATGATAGTTTGGGGACCGATTTTGCATACATCAAAAGTTTGGGGGTAGTTTTGCCAAAATTTGAAAGTTTGGGGACCAAAATTGCCAAAAAATCAAAACTATGGGGACCAAAGATGCCTTCTGCCAGTATTTTACACATGTTTATGAATGAACATCAACTACAAAAAATGGACGATTTTTCATCCATTTTTTAGTAATCGATTTCGAAAGATTAAAGTATTATTTATGTAATTTTTAATATATAAATATGTTATTTACACTATTTTAAAATTTAAATATATTTTTACAATTTTTAAGGTTAAATAATCAAACAAAAACGATATTCATGTTTCAAACATTAACGGATATTAAAATCAAACAACAATTACTTTTAATCTTTTATATTAAATATGCAATTATAAATATTAAAAAATATATTTACAAACTTTTTGAGTTTAGAGTTGTTTGATTATAACAATTTTTGTACTATTTTTATTATTTTCACAGTTTGATATTTATTTGGAAAAATTCTTCTAGAAGTCATATTTAATGTTCAAAATTTATATTTTCATCACATTTGTTATTAAGTTCGATTTTAGTCATAAATATTATGCAACATGACATATTTTTGCCACTACCTTTAAATCTCAAACGGCAAAACCGTTTGTAAGTGACATTGTGAAATTCTTCAAATTAATCATATTTAAAGTCTAGATTTGCTTTCTTTCTCAACGCAAATTACGTTTCCATAGCGCGAAAGAGGGTTTTATCTTAATCTTTGAGGTAGGTTTCTAAAGAATACTCTACATCTTGAATTTTCTTGATTGTAATCTGGAAACCGTAAAATACCTTAGCCTCTTAAACCTTGACTTCTTATATGAATCTACAAGCGATATTCTCAATTGGGAACTAAATTGGGAACATACATAAACAATCTGGATTTGGGGCAACAAGAAGTTCATTGGGGATTGAAGGCA
The DNA here is from genome assembly GCA_009725065.1 of Utricularia reniformis. Taxonomy (NCBI): domain Eukaryota; kingdom Viridiplantae; phylum Streptophyta; class Magnoliopsida; order Lamiales; family Lentibulariaceae; genus Utricularia; species Utricularia reniformis. The sequence continues at coordinate 218,277 of RWGZ01000244.1, forward strand.
TGATTGAGAAGATGAAAAAAACGAGGGATGTGGGTGGTTAATATCTATAGAAAAGAGAAGACAACATCATTCGTGTTTTAATTTGACGGACTATTTAACGGTGATGACTAAAATTGAATAAAAAATAATATATTTATGTCATCTTTCATTCCAAGAAACATATGTGATAAAAATTAACTTATTACAAAATAATTAGGATGAAAGTAAATGTCACCCATATTTATTTACATTATTTTAAAGTTTCGATATTTTTATAAATATCAGTTATAAAAATAAAAACAATCTATTTTATAATATGTATTACTTTTTATTTTAAATATTTTTAAGAAAATTTTAAAAATATTGTCGGATAAAATGGAAAAAATTATTTATATTTTTTATTATTTGAAATTTTACGTGAATTGGATTATTCGCCGTGGGGTGGATATTCGGTAGAGCACAGATTTGAATATTCAAATACAATGTGGATTTGGAGTGGACATGGATTTGCAGTTATGAGTGGTGGAACGGACGTGGATTTGACCAAACCCGGCCCAAACCCTACCCATTGACATTCCTAACTAACCCCTACCGCTAAAGTCAATGATTAAATGTTAGTTTATAAATTTATTTTTTATAATTTATTAATATAAAAAATCATTATAGTAATAGTTAAATATATTTCATACAAAACACAAATTAATTATTTTAAAATCATAATTTTTAATATATTTATCAAGATATCTAAAAAATATTAATATCAAATTAAAAAAATTTTACATATTAAATTTTCATATCCGGCAGTATTATATATTTTTTGAAATATTAATGCATTAGAAAAATAATGAATTTACACTATCAAATTTGATAAATTATGAGTTTATCAAACAAAATGATAATGAAAATTATTCAATATTAAATTTAAAACAAGAAAAACTTAAATTATAATTTTTTTTCTATCAAATATAGTTTTATAAATATATATAATTAAATATGAATGAGTAATTAATTTTGTAGTATAAACATATATATGTAAAACCAGTATCCGTCCTGTTTAAACCAGGTAAACAATTTTAGAACGCATTACATATCCATAGCCAATCGAGGGTATAGATTTAGGGTTTATCTATCCAAATAAACCATAAATTGAACGATTATCCGATAGATAAAATGACATATAATTCAAATTGTCATCTCTATCTTTAAAATCATTTACAAATTTCAATGATAGAAACTAGTTTTAATAAAATATTAAAACTAATTACTCGAATGGGCGGAGAGGTTAAATAAATAGTAATAACAAACCCTTTTGTAACAGAACTAATTATCACCTGGGCACTTGAATCCTGACTGGCTTGGGAAGAAGAACAGTTAACTTCTCGAGATAACTAAACCGTGTCTTATAGAAGCCACCATTTCGATCGATTAGTTGGACAAACAGTCTTATGGTTTGCAAAAGAGTTTGAATTAGGGCGTGGAGACCCGTTAGCTAATTGGGCGGCAAGTCTATAACTCGAATTCGAAGGTCTCCAACGGCTGTATTTTACAACGGTAATGAGAAAGTGCGTAAATAAATATCTTCTCCCCTTGGAGCGGGTGACTCTGTGAGCCTTCGAAATCCTCCTCTATGTACGCTCCGCCTCTCGCACGCACGTTAACACTGCTGGGTTTCCATTATCATCGCAAAAGTTGGGTCACAAAGTTTCTTCAGATTACAAGGAAGACAACACTCACGACGTCAACGGTACTTTGTTGGGTAACGACGATTGGGTCTCTCGTGGCGCCACCAGTTTCTACCGGATTTCAAAATACGACCAACATATCGGATTAATTGAGTACATAAACTAGTGCAGGGACATGCATGGGTAAACGGTAGTTCAGTGCAATAGGTTTGAATGGCTGAAGCCATGGGACAGTTTCTTTGTTTTACTTGATTTCTGTTGAGTGCCTGTAGGCTGTAAAATTGACAAATAAAGGAGGGGCTGGCCGGCCGTACTTCCGTGATGACAACGGCAATATCTTCAAGGGAATACCAAGATACTCCCTTGAAGTAACTTCTGAGCCTTTTTTTTCTTTTTATTTTGGTTTCTGTTCTTTTTATTCCTCTCATTTTTCACCACAAGAAATAAAATGTTTATTTCTTCGCATTATGTACTAATTATCTTGATTTCTTGCAGTATAAAGCTGTTTGGCGTGCTGGGAATTGGGATTTTGTATCCATTTATTCCACCTACGATGCCTCAGCTTATTTTCTGATAAGCATCATTTCAATGAAATTTTGCACTGGTACTTGCTTTAGATCTGGTTTCTATGCTTTCCTATAACTATTGAAGAAGTTTTCGTATAGTGGTTTGCATGATACAGTGTTCCCCTTTTACTTCATTTGTCGACTTCTTTATGCATATCACACTTATGGTGATATGAAGCTATTTATCATGATATCATCACTTTTTATCACTGCCTAACTTTCTTTCACCATCTTGCACATTCATTGCCTCTTATCAGCATCAGTCATTATCTCTGGTGTCTTTTTCCTTTCTCATTTGTTAAAGATATGTATGAAACGCGTCTGTATTGTTTGATTGCACAGTTGTTTAAGGACGCTACACAATGGAGAGTTGGATGAGTTTACTACAAGAGTGGAAAGTTCCAAACAGGTATCTAATGAAGTAGTGTTATTTAAAATAATTGGTGTTTTGGAATTTCAGGCTATTTTATCTTCCTCAGGCTCTTTGATTTCCATTTTCCATGCAGTCCAGAAAGTACTCAGTTTATCTACTCAATAATACTGAAGCTTCAGGTATACAAGATGCTCACTTTTTCATTATTTGTCACTGTGCTTAGTATCTACACAGCTAGGTCCACTCCAAATGAGCATCATAATTCCATTGCAGGAGCGTTAGTTGCCTTTGTTTATTTCACCTAATTATACTTTTCTAGGTTTTTAGAACTTAACTCCTTTAAATTAAAAACTGTTTCAGATTTTTTATAGTTTGGAGATGGCATGGAACTTGCGCTGGAGTTCTTCATTGTAAAAAACATATTCTTCATCTTTTATTCAGAAAATGTTGACTAAACCTTTCATCCCTTCCATGAACCAGGTGTTACACTTTTTCTGTATAATATTCATCTAATACGTGTCAGTCCCAATGCTTTTATTCATTGTGCAGTTCATTGTTGATTTGCACTATTGAGTCACAGCTGCAGCTCATCAGCGACGCAAATGCAACTCTTTGGCTGGTTTAGAGACACCGGTTAATCTACTTGGTTGTAGAGCGACCTTGCCCAGTACTTTTAAGTAAGTTCTAATTATATGCATTTTTATTTAGGCAAGACGCCGATTTCATTCAACTATGGAAGTATGACGTTGGTAATACAGTCTTCTCTCTTGTTTCTTTAGATGAATATGATAGATTATGATATTTGTATGCACATATTGTTTGCTCTTTTAGCATACAAATTGGACTCAAATCTAGCCTAAAAAGTCTCCATTTCATCATTCAGAAAAATATTTCGCATTTTTCGGTAGCATGCCGGGGTTTGGGGTGTGCCTTATGCTTGACTCTATTTGACTGAAGTTTATTGCTTTTCAAGGGAGGGTGTTACATCTTTATATTCTTCTCTTTCATCCGTGAAACCAGGAAGACATGGATAATTTTGTTGTCTTCTCTTAGGTGTTCCGCCTAACTTCAATGTGGTTCAATCTTTTAACTCGACAGATTGTTATTGATAGCATACTTGGCACTATCAAAGAGGTCAATTACCATTTAAGTAGTGCCTTTTTGTAGTTCGGCAGGTTTTGTCTCCTAGTTCTTTCCATTTTTCATTTTGTTGCAGGTGCAATCATACAAATTTATCCTTTTGGTTTACCAATCATCACGGATAGGCAGTGCAACAGCTTCTTTAGGGCCTGCAAGCTTTCAGGTACTTCTTTGTGCATTATTTTATTATTGTGTTAACCAATCTTTGAAAAAGTAATTATATTAATTGTTTTAAATGTTTAATCACCGTTTTGAAACGATATAACATTAAAAAACGAATTTGTCCTTTTTATGGGTACCAAAAATCACCGAATTCTAATCAAATTGTCGATTAGAATTTGATATTTAGTTTGTAGTTATGGAGACAATGAAAATACTCTTTGCTGCTTATCCACTTCTTTTTCAAAAAATTGCAGTTTGCATTGATTTCCCTTGCGAAAACGATTGCCCTTGATCAAGCAAGCACCGAAATTATTGACTGCATATGCATGTTTGTATCCTGAAACCCTCAAATTGCTCAGGTGGTCAATTATTCTCTAATTTGCATCAAATCTCATTGCATCTTTTTGTTGCCAATGAGCTGAAAAGCCAATTTTTCCGTGTTGCTTGCTTTTTCTTGTTAACCAGCCAATCATTTGTGTCACTGCAGCTCATCAGCGACAGAAATGCAATTCTTTGGCTGGTTTAGAGATACTGGTTAATCTACTTGGTTGTAAATCCTCCTTGCCTAGTACTTTTAAGTAAGTTGTAATTATATGCATTTTTATTTAGTCAAAGATGCCTCTTCGATTTAGCTATGGAAGTATAAAGTTGGTAATACAGTTGTCTCTCTTGTGATCGCTACGCAAAATTTCCACAACTTGCACATTTTGGCAACATATTTGGCTCAAACCATGAAATATATGATTTTTGAGATTCACACTGCTCAATTCTATTCAATAAATATATAAAGCGTAAATTTTTTGTTCAGAGAATGATTTGTTTTTAAATGTTGTCCATTGATTGAATTTCAAGATGAATAAGACATTGTTTTGTTAGTGGCCTGATTGCTACTCTTCTCAATTGGTTGAATGTTGTGGTTCTTCTTCATCTCAAGTCTTACAGCTGCTGCAACAACTTAATATTGATTCTGACTCATCCTTGCACGAGTATATTAAAGTGAGTTTCTCTATGTGCTATATGCTCAATGCTGCTGCTTTTGATGTTGTTACCAATGGCCAATTTTTACGTTTTGCGTCAGGAGCTAGAACCATTCCGTGAACTTGGTATATTTGACCGCATACGTGAGTTCCTTTAGAAAATAAGTTCAACATACTCTCCAAGGGATCACGTACTGAAAGTAAGAAGGCGGTTTTAGGCCTATGCTCATTTGGGTCCTTGTTAATATTTAATTTTTGGGTTTCTTCTAGTTTGTGAAGAGATCTCATCTACCACCAAGATTGTTACTTTGCAGGTTAGTTTTCAACTTTATTTTGATATGTGATAGTTATGTCCAAAGCATGACTGTTGTTACATAAATATTATTTTGAGTAGAGAGGGCACGGTAAAAAAATTGTCTCTATGTTATACTAAGCAATAGCACTTGTAGTAAGTATACGCAATTTCAAAACACACTGTTTTGTTGCTGGCACCTATTCAATTGAACGCAATATTAAATTCAATATGAATATTCTTTGTTATTCTTGTACAGGAAGTCTCATCGTTAAAGATCAGTTGGTTGTCGTTATACCTACTGCTTCCTATGCCATATGTGTTGGTTGTGCTCCCTTGATGCGTGATGTTAAAGGTATCGCATCATCATTCTATGATCCTGATGACACAATTGACGGGGGAAGGTATGCTCTTGAAGATCCAAACAATAAGCATCTTGAGTACAACTTGTTTCTATATTTTATCTATAGATTGGATATGTGTTTGTAGGTTTGTGAAACCATTGTGGTCAAATTCAGTAGAGAATTTTGAAGTCTCAGTTGACATCCTTTCCAAGTTTGAAATTGGTTGTCCGGAGGTACACTATTTTGGCAGTCTTTATACCTCTTTCTTTGGCCATTTGGACTGCTCCAGATGATTATTTAACTTCGATCAAACTTTCAGATCACTACCAACATACATATGTGTCCCAAAAACTAAGAAACAGCTCCTCCATGAAATGAAAAGTTGTGTTGTGTAGTGCATTAGGACAAAGGAAAATTAACTCTTTTCTGATATGATCAATGCATGTTCGTTGGTATCTAAATTAATGTATTGTAAACACTAGACACGGTAAGTCTTTCCCTACTTTACTTTGTTTACCTAATGGTCTCTTTGAATTTCCTCCATAATCTTTCTTTTTTTCTTGATGAATTGAATAATATTTGTTCTTAAATTGTATATTTGAATCCTCTTCCTTCCTTTATTATTATGATCAGGCTAGAGAGGTCTGCTTGGTCATGCCAGTGCAGTTATTGATGAGACATATGAATAGAGTGACCGCTGAATTGAATAATATTTGTTCTTAAATTGTATATTTGAATCCTCTTCCTTCCTTTATTATTATGATCAGGCTAGAGAGGCTGCTTGGTCATGCCAGTGCAGTTATTGATGAGACATGAATAGAGTGACCGCTGAAGTTCAGGTGCCAACTCTCTTCAGTAACTTTCCGATCGTCGTTTAGGGGCTGATTCTATATTCATTTAGGTGAATGCTATCCTTTGTTACATGTTGCTACAGTACTTTTCAATCACGTTTTGGGTGTGTTAAGGGATGTGCCAAGTTTCCATTCCGAGTATGCTGTTGTGTTCAGAAATAATATATTAGCTTTGTGCTTATATTTGACTACTTCAACACATTAGCTTTAGGAATATTGTGAATTAAGTTGGGCCATTGACCATCCAGTTACATTCATTTTTAGTTCATGAAATTTTGAAACTTATCAATGTTTCAGAGTATTATTGGACCCTGTATATGGCTATTTCCCTATTTTTCATGTTCCTTTTGAAGCTGCAACTAATTAGTTTTAGTGTTCATTAGGTTTCAGAGCTGAAGAAAGGGCTATATAGCATTTGGAATTGTCTAGTGTGCAGTTTGCCATTGTTGGATGCCTCAGTTGTAAGTTATGCACTTGGGATCATTGCTAGGATGATTTAAATGTAGTTGTGTTGTGCAGATCTTGTTAATTTGCACTGTTCTGTATGGTTGCTAATATTGTAATCAAGTTATTTCCTATTTGTAGGTTTCTATTGAAAGGAGGGGGCATCTAGGGGGAAATGCCAACAAAATATTATATCCCAGAGGCTCTTCATTTTCCAAAGGTATCTTTTCATCTAGCATACATTCTGAAGATACATTGCTATGATCATGTATATTCATCTTTTCTGATACTTTTCTACTGATGCCTGAAATTCCTGAAGCGATTTTACATGCCTTTTCCTTAAATTTTGCTTCTTATACTTGGGTTCGATGACATGCAAATACTCAGCCATTGGAACTTTATGTGTAAATGATGATCCAAACCCTGTAATTGTCACACAAGGAGGATATTTTTATTCAATGCCCATATTTTATGATGTTTTCATCAATAGAATGAATTCATTTTTTGAACCTGCACTCAATTGGGGTTTTTGTAGCAGTAAATGAATCTGTATTGTTTACATTTGAAGCAGGCAATTGCTTACCTATCATGTTTCCTTTTGCTCGCAGATCGGGGAATTCCCCAGTACTTGCATCACTTTGATCATCCTCTGTTGGATCATTACAGAATGAAACATTCCCTTCAACTTCATATCTGATTCTCATATTTATGAAACTCGATCAACCAAGTAATACAAACAGTGCTTGATCATTGGCAAAAAATACTCACTTTTGAATTTTTATTATTTATCTTACGAATATATTATGAAGTGATGTAAAAACCTTAGAGCATTTTCTTGTTCTCTTAGGTGTTCCCCATAATTTCAATGTGGTTTAATCTTTCATCTCGACAGATTGTTATTGATAGCATGCTTGGAACTTTCAATGAGGTAAAGTACCATTTAAGTTGTGCCTTTTTGTAGTTTAGGCAGGTTCTGTTTCCTAGTGCTTTTTATTTTAAATTTTGTTGCAGGTGCAATCATATACAAATTTATTCAGTGCTCATATTTTTATTATGTTTTCATGAGTAGAAATGCATTCATTATTTGAACCTGCACTCCAATGGGGTTTTTGCAGCAGAAAATGAATCTGTATTGTTTACATTTGAATCATGCAATTACTTACTAATCATGCTTCCTTTTGTTCGCAGATCTGGGAATTCGCTAAATGCTGCATCACTTTGATCATCCTCTGCGGGATCATTACAGAATGAAGCATTCCCTTCAACTTCATTTCTGGTTCTCATATTTCTAAAAACAGGCAAGAACTCTCCTTTTTCTTCAAGAAACTCAGTATATTTCTCATGTACTTGTCGTTATTCATTATGTTACTGGTATCAGGAACCAGACACATATCATGAAGGAAAAATATGAAGCGCCCAGTGCATTTGAGTTCTATTTACAGAATGCTGGTAACTCTAATCTCGTCTGTTCTTGTCGATTGACTTAGTTCTAACACAATACTGTTAACTCCAATCTTTTTGAAGGTTTATTTCAATCCTTGGAGGATATTCAATATTTAAATATTTACTTGTTCGTAAGTCAAATTCACTGATGTATTCAACTGAATTTGCAGTTGAAGTGGCGGAGTAAGAAATGGAATTGCATCTCGGAGCAAATAAACTTGCATATGAATTTTTTGGAACCCTTCATCGCTTTTAGAAGAGTCTTGATACAGGTTTCGAAATCTGCATCAATACTTCACAACGTATCATTGGGGATGGAAGGACATTCAAATTTGTACTGGCTTGGAAGGGTAAGCGTAGTTTAATTTTGAATTTTGATGGAATTTGACCTTTGGAATTTGTGTAACAGATGTGCTTTCTGCTGTTGCTGAAAAAGCATCATAGTATGGATTCATGATCTGTTTTGGTCTTTTTTTAAACTTGTTCAGAATTTTTCCTGCATCGTAAGTTCTACTTCTCCAATCCAATATCTGGCTTCCTTCTCTATTTACTTTCCTCATTTATATAATTGGCTGAAACTAACATATTGGTGTGCTAATTATCGCTAGAGGAAGCTATGCTCCTCATTGCACAAGGTCAGCATGAGATGGCTATCAATCTTGAAGTATGAGGCTGCAGATGTATTTCGTTTAGTTGGGAAATGGCTGGCAGAAACTCGATCAACCAAGTAATGCAAAAGCACAATCAATCTTATTAATTTTATATGAACATATTTTCTCTGAGTTCAGACTTTCTTTTAGAGTATACATCTGCATGTTTAATAATAGCCTGCATTTGCTCACGTCTTTCCTCACATCTTTTTATGTTGTTGCAGCTCACGGACTGTATTGTTGAAGTAGTTAAAACATGATGCTATCCTTGCTGATGATTACAAGTCAAAGAACAAGTTGTCTTCAGAAAATAGAAACAAAATGTATTTCCATCTTGCTCATTATGCAGATGCTCTGTTTCGTAGTCATGAGGAAAGGCGTTGCTCCAACGAATGGCAAGTAGCTATGCGGTAACGGAAACACAAGGTTTGAGCAGTTATGAATTATATATTCTATTATTCTTTGAGAAAGAAATTATTTAATAAGGTGATTGTGAGTCATTTATGTGGCTGTTACATGCCAATATTAAATGGATTCTCAATATGCAGAAAAAGGAGCTTGATGCACTTATGAAGAACAGACAAAGCCACTTATTTAATTGAAAATACAAGAGCTTCAACAGCAGCTTGCAATGGACCAAGAAGAACAGAACTTACAGGTATGAATAGGTTATATCCTTTTTTAGGAAATTTGTATACTCAATTTGGCATGTGAAATATCATAGGCTTAGTTTCTTCAGATAAATATGATAGACTAGAATATTATAATGCACATATTGTTCGCTATTTTGACATACAAATTGGATTTCCAAATCAAGCGTAAAAAGCTCCTTGTGATCATTCAGCAAAAAATTATTTCACATTTTTCGGTAGCATGCTGGGGTTTGGGTGCGCCTTATGCTTGACTCAACTGGACTGAAGCTTATTGCTTTTCAAGCGAAGCTTGTACATCTTTATATTCTTCTCTTTCATCTGTCTAACCAGGAAGACAGGGATAATTTACTATGCACAGCTCTATCAAGCTACAAACAATGTTTGATCATTAGCGAAAAATATGATATCCGGGTGGTATATACTCACTGTTGAATTTTTAATTAATTTTCTTACAAATATTTCATACTATGATGTAAAAACCTGATAGAGTATTTTCTTGTCTTCTCTTAGGTGTTCCGCCTAACTTCAATGTGGTTACATCTTTCAACTCGACAGATTGCTATTGATAGCATGATTGGCACTTTCAAGGAGGTAATGTACCATTTAAGTTGTGCCTTTTTGTAGTTAGGCAGGTTCTGTCTCCTAGTGCTTTTCATTTTACATTTTGTTGCAGGTGCAATCATACAAATTTATACTTTTGGTTTACCAAATTGCTTCACGGATAGGCAGTACAAGAGCTTCTTCAGGGCCTACAAGATTTCAGGTACTTCTTTATGCATTATTTTATTATTGTGTTAACTAATCTTCTTAAATAATTATATTAATTGTTTTAAATGTTTAATCACTGTTTTTATAAGATATAACATTTAAAAAATGAATTTGTCGTGGTCCCTTTTTACGGGTACCAAGAGTAATCGAATTCTAATTAAATTATGGATTAGATTTCGATTTTAATTTGTAGTTGTTGTGGAGACAGAAAACACTCTGTGCTGCTTACCCACTTCTTTTTCAAAAAAATTGCAGTTTTCATTGATTTCCCTTTTGAGAAAGATGGCCCTTGATCATCCATATCACACAATATTTCAGGTATAAATATGACGATTTAGGAAAGGTCATTTAGCGTGAATGTTAACCTATAAACTTGTCTTTGGTTCTTAACTTCATGTTTTATGATGCTGTTTGTTAAATGAGATTAGTTGTTTTATTCTTTTGATCTTTAGCTTCTATCTATTGCAAATGGTGATCGCATCAAGGACAGACAACACAGTAGGAGCTCATTTGTGGTAGACATGGACAAGAAGATTGCTTCAGAAGATCTGTAATGTGAGTTTTGATCTTACCATGGAGCTATAATCAGTCAACTACGCATTCTATTTCTTATGTTTTTGTTCCGTGACAGATGAATCAGATGGTGGAAATATACATAAAACTAGCAGAAATGGAAACAAAGAGAGATGTAATATTGAGTATCATGCATTTTCTTACATCCTATATGCAATCTGATTAGACTACCATTTAATCATATTTTTCTTGATTTAACATATTCATTTGTACAGGACACCAATTGACGAGTTACTCTACCAAGAGACTTACAAAATCTTTCTGTACTGGAGCATGTGAGGTTTTATTGTTTTTTCCTTTTTTAAAACCGAAAATATAATTTTTGAAGATCATGGAAATATTTAAATGTTATTTCCGGGAGGAGTTTCTCATTGCAAATTCACGCCAAGGCGTTTAAACTCTCCTTGATTCAGTTAGTTTTAAGATATTGATGATCTAGTTTTTTTGTTTGTCAAATTGGTTAACAAGAATCACTGACAAACATATAGCAGTTAGGATATCTCAGGACATCTAATAAGACTTGTTATTTTTTGGCGTTTAGTTACACTATAATGATGCCAAAGTTGGCTGCATGTTGTGGTTCTTCATCTCAAGTCTTACTGCAACAACATACTGTTATTTTGCAGGTTAGTTTACAACTTTATTTTGATATTAAATGACATGTGATTATTAGTGGTGGGCACGGGTCTGTTCTAATGGTTACGAGTCGAACCCGTATTGGTTGATAAATTTTATTGACCTTTCAACTGTTGATGGGTCTAGATAAACTACCTCTAAACTAAAAAATCTTCAATTTTAATTTTAAAATAAAATTAAAATTCTTGAAAATTTCGCGGGTCGACTAGTTGCACACTAATATTTGGCTTGTTTAGAGACACTGGTTATTCTACTTGGTTGTAGGGTCTGATTATATGCATTGTTAATTAGGCAAAGATGCATCTTCCATTGAACTATGGAAGTATCGCTAAATTTCCAAAGTTGCACATTTTGGCAACATATTTTGCTCAAACTATCACAACTATCTGCTCAATGCTATTCATTAAATATATAAAGCGTAAGTTGTTTTGTTAAGAGAATGATTAGTTTTTAAATATGTTGCATGTTGTATGCATGAGGACTACTTGGTGAGCAACTTGAGGTATTAACCTTTTAAATTTATTTTAACATTCAAATTGTTACTGGCATGATTGCTATTCCTCTGAATTAATTGTCTGTTGTGGTTCTTCTTCATCTCAAGTCTTGTAGTTGGCAACAACTTACTGGTACTTTGCAGGTTAGTTTTCAACTTTATTTTGATATGTGATTATGAGGGGTGGACAGGGTTTCGGCCCAACGGGTTACAAGTTCGATCCGTATGGGTTGAGAAATTTTCTTGACCCGTCAACGGGTTTAGCAGTGTACTTTAAACCCGTTGACGGGTTGAGATAATCTCATCCCAAAACTAAAAAACCTTATAATGAAAAAAAACTTAAAATTATGGTCCATTTCAACCGTCTACTCGTACGGTTGATCCGTATCGGTTGTAGAGTTGAATTTCGTGGGCTAACTTATACACTAATATTTCCTAGTGATTATTAGTTATTCAAATATTATGTTGGCTAGAAAGGACACTCTAAAAAAATTGCCTCTATTTCCTAGTTAGATTGTATTCTCATTAAACAACAAAGTGGAAAATATATCGTATATGTTTTTTAATTAATACGATCATAAGTAATCACTATTTTAAAAATACATAAGGTTTGCTTAGAACATCGAATGCAATTGTGATGTCGTGAGTTATGATTTAATTTTTCTTACATATATAAAACAAAATCAAAATAGTTGTATATTTATCGCTAAAAAATATGATATAATGAAAATGGCTCAAATAACTTGTGTCACGAGTGATTTAAGAGTTGATTAAGTCAACTTTACTTTTAATAATTTAAATATAAATATCATTATTTTTTATTTATAAGAGTATAGTATTATTTATATAAATGCGATTATCATAACGTAAATTTATCAAATACTTTAATAAATTATTATCATCTCATTTCTAATTTAACAATCATTGTGTTAAGGAACGCTCAATTTTTTGCGCTAAGTTGATTCAAACAAACCCATAAGTTGGTCATTGGTCGCCACACGCACCATTTCTCCAATATTTTTGGTCGAATAAACATTACTAAAGATGTTTGATCTTTGAAGCTATTTATAAAATTCAATGATAAAAGTAGTTTTATTAAATGAAATATCGATCGAATAGACATTACTAAAGATTTAGTGTTGTAGACAATTTCTCCTTACATGTTCTCGGTAGGGGTGTTCGTTCGGTAATATCGAACCAAACAAAATTTCAAATATCGAATGGAATTTTTTCGGTTCGATAAATACTGAATTGTTTTGGTATATACTGAAATTTTCAAAATTAAAAAATAAAATAAAATAAAAAATTAATCATACTAATACATTTAATTAGATGATTATTTTATTGTACCGAACAACTAAATGACCGAAATTTAAAAATAAAATACATAACCCATTTTTAAAATTCGATATCGATTCCGTAAAAAAATTGGAAGGGTTCGTTATTTGATTACTACCTAGTTATTAGTACTGAATGTTTTTGGTACTGCAATAATAAAAAAGAAAAATAATTTCGCAATCTATTATTTGCCAAACTTCAATTTATTTTTAACACTGAATCCCACGATTCTTTGGAATCGAAGCATTATTTTATAAATTTATAAAACTTAACCTAATCATAATTAGAGAAAAGGACGTGTTTAGTTTCCTTAGTGTAGTAATTTTTTCAAATTCATTGACAAACTTCATTTGACATCCACAATCCCATTTGATTAGTGTGGCAAAATTTGTCCCCGAATTACAATAATTGTCCACAAAATTTCAATTAGGTCAAACCTATCCCCAATTATTACGCATAGTGACAATTGAAGTCCCTTAATTTTTGCATATTGTCAAAATTGGTTCTCATTTTTTCAAACGTCTTTTAAATGTCAGTTATAGTTCATTTATGTCGAATTTTAAATATTGAATAACAAAAAAATAAAAATTAGTTATCGAATACTGAACTGCTATTTAAATACCAAATTTGTTGGTTTGATTTCAGTATATACCCTTGAAGTTTCCAAAATTAAATTAAAGTAAACAAATAATTAGCTATATTTATATAATTAAATAAGAATCATTATTTTAAGTTAAATAAATGTTCTTACCGAACCAAACACCGTAATGTTAAATCCCGAATCAATTTTCAAAATTCGTTATACGTTCGGCAAAAGAATTTGATATTCCATTTCTAAAGAATAGTGAACACCCCAAATATGGTTGAACTTCCGAGAATATGTCAAAAGTGAATATTAATTTTGACATTTTTGTTATATGTGATTTTAGTGATTTTATGCTCTTCAAGTTGAAGCTTCGTTAACTAAAATTGGGATTATATAACATACAACAAGAACCAAGACCGCAAAACATTAGACAATTATGGATCAAAATTGCACTCAATGATGTGTAATTACTATAATTGTACCATTTTGATATAGGACATTATCACTTCTCTCAAAATCATTTTTATGGCACTCAATGCCGTAAAAAATTGCCCTTCGTTATATTTGCAATAACACTTGTAATAAGTATAAGCAATCTCAAACACACTTGTAAATACAATATCTTGTCTTTTTTCTTAGTTAGAAATCAAACGAATTCTAATTGAACAAGAAAGTGGAAGATATATTGTATATATTTTTAATTAAAATGATAATAACAAATCACAATTTCAAGATACATAAGTTTTGTTTATAACATTGAATGAAATAGCGATGTTAAAAAAGTATAATATACTAAGCTACAAAAACCCGTTGTGCCACTATTTTGATTTACGAATTCTTACATTAATAATTAACATATAAATATAATTATTCTTTTTAATTTATAATGATGTATTTGTATTTTTTTATATAAATTATGATTATCATAATGTAAATTTGCCAAATACTTTAATAAATTCATGATAATTTGCCAAATACTTTAAAGTTTTTTATTTGAATTTGTTTAAAGAATGAAGTCAATATTGATTGTTTTCCTAAGAACAAATAATTATTTATAAAAATGCCTAATATTATGTATGATTGAACCATTTGTCCAATAATTTTAGTCGAATTGATATTTTTATAAAAAATATAATCACTTTTCACATACGAACATCTTTGTATTATTTGATAAAGAGTATGTTGAATAGGAAGATAATTCACATAATTTATTTTTAAAAGTTTTCACATGATTAAATAATTTAAGTATTTTTAATAAAATAAATATTTAGTTTCAGGAAGATATGTGGGCACTTACTATCATTTTAAAAATACAATTAATTAGTAAATTATTGGGTTTGTTTTAAATAATTATTAAAATAATTAGATGGGTCTAATATATGAAAGTTTGTAAATTTTTTTGTTAAAATTGTTGTATTATAAATGTAATTTATGTAAAAATATTAATATGTTCTTATATATTAAAAGGAATCATGTTAATTATAATTTAATTATTATAAATAAGGATTAATTAGGCATTTTGTCAATGTGCAATATTTGATTTAAGTAGTGGTTGTGAAAAGTGAAAACACGATTTTTCAAAGTGGCATATATCAAATTTTTTTGTTTTGCATATGTTAAAAAACTTAGTTTTTGTGAATTAATCTCACCTGAAAGTATTTTTAAATATGATAATAATAAATCATTATTTAAAAAATAAATCAAGTTTTTTAAGTATCGATAGAAACTGTGGTGCGATTACTTATGATCATATTTTGACCAATGTTTTCATACTGGTCGGTATGACAAAAATCGTGCGGCACCGGTATTTGGATTGTAACGGGTTTATTAGTCAGAAACCGGGTTTTTCTGGGTCGATCAGGAAAAATAAAAAAAATATTTTTTAAAAAAAATTAAAAGTTTGTATCGGTCGATATATCGGTAATACCGATTCGGATAGGTCCGAAATTCCAGATCAGTATAAAACATTGATTTTGATGCACACAAAATAAAATAAGAATACATGTATATTTTTTAATCACAATTAGTTTTACTAATTGTGACATGATCATAATTTACAAAATAACTAATTCATCCTTATATTTAATAATTAAAATATAAAGATTATTATTTTTATACATCAAGGTATATTGGTATTTGTTTACATAAATAACAATTATAAAATAGTACTTTTACCAAACACTAATAAATTCATGATAATCACATCTTCAATTTATTAAAAAATAGGTAGAACGCTGAAGTCTAGATTGTTTGACTAATGTACGAGTAAAACCACTTTGGACAAGAAGGATATAATAGTTATAAGTAGTGACATAATGAGAATTTGCTTAAATTATTCAAATTAACTATGTTTAAAGCTGTGTTGCACGATTTGTAGGGGTGCGTGCCTTGCAGCGCACCCCAATGCACCCGGTGCGGGATGAGCGAATCCTACAGGGTGCGTTATTTTTTTTTTTTAATCTTATCGGGTTCGTTAGATTTTATAGTAATATTACTTTGAGATATTTCACTCATTAACTAAAGTTAACATGATCATTTTTTCGCATAATCGGTTTAGTTTCTACGTAAGGATATGTAATTTATTCGGTGAAGCAAAAACTCAAATCGGAATATTCAGTATTATGCAATAATGATATAAAGGACTTGAAGTTATCAAGTGTAGAAGTTTGTCATTTTCTCATTGAAGTTTTAACATATGGTGTTTTAATCGTTTTTTGTTGATAATGCGTATCCCATATCGAATATGCGATATCATGAGTAATTAGTTTGATGAATAATATTATGTATTAGGTTATACAAACATTATTTTGATCCATTAAATACAGAAAAAATGATCTTCCTCGAATGTTACCTTTTGATATTCGTGTATCGTATTATACAAAGTTTGCATAGTTTTAAACATGATGTAAATGTTCAAGTTTTGACGATATTTGTAGATTACAGATACACATGTATCACCGGAAATTGTGTTTACTGGATAATTTATTTAAATTAATTTAAATTAACGCACCTTAATTGGATTCGAAAAATTTTACGCACCTTGCACCCCGCACCCGCACCCGCACCTGTGCAACCTAGGTTTAAAGCCATTTGCAAAATTAAACTAGTTTTAATCAATGTTTTAAATTTTCGATATATCAATCCAGCACACTGGAAATTTCGGTCGTACCGACAGATACGGGTTTTTGGCGGGTTGGGTCGGAGTTTATTTAGGAAAAAATAAAATATAAACATTTTATAATTTAATTTTCTTTAATATTCTGGTACATATCAAGTATACCCGATACATATCAAATATATTGATGCAATGTTTTAAATTAAAACATTGATTTTAATAAAATATTAAATTAATTTCAATTATTTTAATTAAATTAAATAGATAGAATTACAAGAAGTGGCAAATAAGCTTTTGGCTAATTACTCGGAGGCCCGTTCTCTAAACGAATGGCGGAAAGGAGATAAATAAATAGCCAGTAACAAGCCCTTTTATAACAGAACTTGAATGGTGACCGGAATGGAAGAAGAAGAAGAGTTGACTTTCCCAGATAAATAAATGGCTTCGACGGAGGGAGTTTGAGAGCTCCTGAATACATTAATTAACTGGGAAAATAATTGTTACTTTTAATCAAAGCCACCCTTTCGATCGATTATTTAGTCTTATAGTTTGCAAGAAGAGTTTGAATTAGGGCGTGGATGCCCGTTAGCTAATTGGGCGGCAAGTCTATAACTCGAATTCGAATGTCTTCAAACGGGCTTCTGTATTGTATTTTACAACGGTAATGAAGAGAAAGTTGGTAAATAAATATCTTCTCCCCTTGGAGCGGGTGATTCTGTGAGCATTCCAATTCCTCCCCTATTCTACGTTCCGCCTCTCCCAAGCACGTTAACACTCTTGATTTTCCATTATCATCGCCAAATTTATATGGAGACAACACTCACGACGCCAGCGTTACTTTGTTGGGTAACACGACGATTGGTCTCTCAGCACTGGCTTCACGTGGCGCCACCAATTTCAACCGGATTTCATAATACGGCCAACATATCGGATTAATTGAGTACATTAACTAGTGCAGGGACGAGCATCGGTAAACGGCAGTTCACTGCAACGGGTCTGAATGTCTGAAGCCATGGGGCAGTTTTTTTCATTTTACTTGACTTCTGTTGAGTGTCTGGAAATGAGCAGTAATGAAAGTTGATAAATATAGGAGGAGCTGTCCGGACGTACTTGTGAGATGACGGTGGAAATATCCTCAAGGGAATACCAGGATATCATATCAATGATTTCTTCCGACAAGGCCAACACTCGTGAAGTGGCTTCTTGACCCTTTTCTTTTGCTTTTTATTTGGGTCTGTGATATTTTTTATTCCTCTCGTTTGTCATCACAGGAAGCAATTAAGTTGTTTAGTGCATGGGTAGGAGGTGAAATATCAGCGGGGTTTTCTAGGTTTTTCTCCGAGAATTCTTCATCACTTAAAACTAATGATTTCCGACAGCGTGAGCAGTCCTCATATTACTGTTTGGGTGTATGTTTACATGTAAAATCCTTTTAAGTGTTTAACAATTGTTGTCTTACAGCGGAGAGTTGGCATTTTCAATTCCAATGATAGATAATTCTCTCTAGAAAATACTTTTATCTAGTCCATATTTTCCTTGACTCGTTGCTGATGTATATCCATGTTTGATTTATTCTGATAGTAATATGCTGGTCCATGTTGAATTTTTATATCTTTCATGCTTTTTTCTAAGGACTTTTAACATTTGTGCTAAATATTGTATTACTCAGGGAATACATTCAACAGAAAAGGGCCAACGTGCTTTGTTGCGGGTGGATTCATATGAAAAGTCTTTGGTTGAATTTCATATTTTTCTATATAAGACTTCCTTTTCAACTTTTTATTGAAAACTTGAGTTTAGATCACGCTCATTTCTCAGAAACAGATAGATTGGGCTAATTCAAAGTTTGTTCATATTCCAGAAAGACAGTTTTAATGATCTTCTAGCATTGTCTCAAGATAATTTGTTGGTTTCCTTCATTTGAACTTCATGCTTTCATTTCTTTCTCCTTAGGCGCACTCGAGAGGTTCTAATTTGGATTTAGTTGAATGCCTAGTTGGAAAACTAGAAAGAAAAGCATGTGGTAAGCTTCCTTGCTTCTTGCTGCATTGGGAGCTACTTAATTGTTACTTTTTATTTAGTTTGATGACTCATTTTTGCTGGGAAATGAGATGACTGCGGCAATATCCTCAAGGGAATACCAGGATATCACATCAAAGATTTCTTCTAACAAGGGCAAAACTCATGAAGTAGCTTGGTGACCTTTTTTCTTTTGCTTTTTATTTGGGTCTCTGATATTTTTTATTCCTCTTATTTCTCATCATATGAAGGTATTAAGTTGTTGAGTGCATGGGTAGAAGGCGAAAATCAGTGGGGTTTTCTAGATTTCTTTCTGATAAATCTTCATCACCTAAAGCTAATGATTTCCGACATCGTGAGCAGTCCTCATATTACTGTTTGTGTACATAGTCTTACATATTCCGATATCAAGTTTTTTATTTGATTGAATCATTTTTATTGCAATATAGTTGATATTGAGGTTTTCTTAATGCTCACTGACCATTCTATTTCGCATAATATTCATTTAGGTGAATGCTATCCTTTGTTACACATTATGGGGAATGCTATCCTTCATTTAGGTGAATGCTATCCTTCATTTAGAGTACTTTTCAATCACATTCTGGATGTGTTATTGTGTTAAGTGTGCCAAGATTCCATTCCGAGTATGCTGTTGTGCTATGACATCTTCTGGTCGTTAGGAACTATAGGTTTCAGATGCGAAAACCTAGAGTTGTGTGAGATCATCATCATTAAAATACTTATTTCCTTTTGTGCATCAGATCTTGTACTTCTTTTTTGGATAAAGTGGAGACAACCTTTGAGTGGAGAAAATATTGGCCCCCAAAGATGTTTTCTGCTCCACATTAACCCTTCATTCACTTCTCGAAAACCTATAGCTAGGAGTCACAGCCTATTTTCTTCATGTGCAAATATATCTGAGGTGTAATCTGATTGATAAATTCTCATTAAGTAATTTGGGGGAACTAAAGAATGATATTTACTGTTTATTTTAAGATTTGCGTTGATGCGGCTATAAACTGTGTCAGGCATGTTGTGCTTTGCCTTGTAATTCGTGATTACTCAAATCGATTGAAGACTGATCTCTTTTTACAGTGTTTTTTTTATTATCAAAAAACTTGGAAAGGTAAGGTCATTCTATTCATAGTTTTTTCAGCATCAAAATGATTAATCTGGTGGATGCGCATTTCATTTCTTATGCTTGTAAATGTCTTTTAATGTTGATTCTGTTTTGTTGGATTCTAATACTTTCTTTGTGTGTCTCATGTAAGCATATCGGTGCATGTCTGTCACTTTTGTATCCTGCTTATGCAGTTTTCTTCTATATGATACATGCATGTTCTTATGTTTAAGAATAATCAAATTTGCAACTGGATAGTTTATTCATATGCAGTGTAGTGAACCATGCAAATTTGGAGCGTTCTTATGATGGACTTTTGTGGGCATTTAGGTGAGACAACCATATATGGTCCTTGTGCAGTTTGCTAATTTATTACTTTATTTGCTTGCTTACTTCTCCTGAAAGTATTATATTATTTTTTATTGATGTTGTTAATTAAATTATCCCTAGTTAATCATTCTAGTTGATTTGTTTACTTTTTTCATTTTTAAGGAGGTTGTCATTCCTGTTATTTGGTGTTTCAAGCGTGGAATCCTCCTTGAAGTCTTTTCATGAAAAAGCAGGTTGCTCATATATCTTTATGACTTAGGATTCATACTACCTTTTCTTGGTTTCACTCAATGAATCATTTTCTTTAATATTGTACACTTGAACATTATTTTCAATTGTTCGAGCTTCTTTTGTATGGAATCATGATGGTTGATTAGTCTATGATCTCAATTTCAGACACTTTCAGCAGCTTGAATCTGGAAAATATTTGTACCAAGGTTTCTATTGACAGGAGGGTGCATCCAAGGGAAATGCCAACAAAATATAATATCCCAGAGGCTCTTCAATTTCCAAAGATATCTTTTCATATAGTTTAGATTCCGAAGATACATTGCTATGATCATGTATAGTCATCTCTTCAGAGCCCTTTTCTGATACTTTTCTACTAATGCCTGAAATTTCTGAAGCGATTTTACATGCCTTTTCCTTAAATTTTCGCTTCTTATACTTGGGTTCGATGGCATGCAAATACTCAGCCATTGGAACTTTATGTGGAAACGATGATCCTAAACCTGCAATTGTCACACATGGAGGATATTTTTATGTTTTCATTAATAGAATGAATTCATTATTTCAACCTGCGCTCAAATGGGGTTTATGCAGCAGTAAATGAATCTTTTTTTTTGAACGGAATCGTTATCCCAATGTGTTACAAAATACAAGGATTACACACAAGCATTTAATATCGCATCACATGGCGCATGAAGCCATTCAGCAGTAAATAAATCTATATTGTTTATATTTGAAGAAGGCAATTGCTTACCGATCATGCTTCCTTTGCTTGCAGATCGAGAATTCTCTAGTAGATGCATCACATTCATCTTCCTCTGTTGGATCAATACAGGATGAAACATTCCCTTCAACTTCATTTCTGGTTCTTATATTTCTAAAAACAGGCAAGAAGTCTCTTTTATCTTCAAGAAACTCAGTATATTTCTCACCGCACTTGTCGTTATTCATTCTGTTACTGGTATCAAGAACCAGAAGCCTTTCATACAGGAAAAATATCAAGCGCCCAGTGCATTTAAGTTCTATTTACAGAATACTGCTAACTCCAATTTCGTATGTTCTTGTTGATTGACTTAGTGCTCACATAGTATTGGTAACTTCATTCTTTTTTAAGGTTTATTTCAATCATTGGAGGATATTCAATATTTAAATATTTAATTGTCCATAAGTCAGATTCACTGACGCATTCAACTGAATCTGCAGTTGAAGTGGTTGTTGAGTAACAACTGGAATTGCATTTAGCAGCAAATAAACTTGCATATGATTGTTGGAGCCCTTCATCGCTTTTAGAAGAGTCTTACTACAGGTTTTGAAATCCGTGGTAAGTACTTTGCTCCACCTTTGGGAATCTGAATCAATACTCTGAAAATTTTCTGTGATTTTGATAAGATCAGTAGAAAATGAGAGTAAAACCTACTTACGGCATATGAGGTTGTTGATTTGCAGGGATGTAGGATTTCACAAGCTGCAGCAACACTTCACGAATTTAAGTTAGTTTCATCGGAGATTGAAGGACACTCAAATTTGTACTGGCTTAGAAGGGTAAGAGTAGTTTAATTTTGAACTTTGATGGAATTTGACCTTTGCAGATTGTGTAATAGATGTGCCTTGTGCTGTTGTTGAAAATGCATCATAGTATTGATTCATGATCTGTTTTGCTCTTCTTTTAAACTTGTTTGTAATTTTTCATGCATCGTAAATTCTACTTCTTCAAATCAATATAGCTAGATGCTCCTCCGTGCACAAGGTCAGCATGAGATGGCTATCAATCTTGGTGACCAATCCAGATGAATTTTGTTTAGTTGGGAAATGGCTTGCAGAGTGCCATATGGAAGTCGAAAAAGCACAAGGAAGCATTTCATAAAGATGGTTGAGGAGAAAAATAATACGACTGTTAGTGTCATGTAACTCACGTTGGAATCATAACGTTGAAGTGAACATACTAATCACCGAAAGAATAAGCATTCCGGGCTTTAATCACTACATCAACCCACAAAAATATATCAAATCTTGCACTTACAAATGAACAATAAGTGCAGTAAATATCGTCGATGGAATATGCATCATCGATACTCTCATTAAATACAAACTGAAATGTGTTTAAATAAATGTAAAGTGAAACTGACCCATTTTCATTAAGACAATTTTTTGCTCAGTTTGAGTTCCAGGGCGCACCTATATGAATAGAAAATTAAATTGACTACTTAACAAAAATGACAAGACAATAAAAAACCTTGAGGACATCTCTACTTAGAGTAGGAATCTGGATAGTGCCACCCAAATTGCCTGCAACACACAATTATCCAACTCACAATCCATGTTTTACATACACAGATGCAACAAAATCCATTACCTGAGTGATGCTGAGAACCATGTCAACATGTATATCAAAACCTTCCCTCCGGAACACCGGATCTTCCTGAATCTATAAAGTATATTAGGTTTGAAATATTTGAGTACGAAAAAGATAAGGAAAATGTAATGTTGCAGATCAATTCAACAACCTTAATCATGACCATAAAAGCAGCCATGTGTGGTGCACCAACACGGAAAAATGTTCAAAACTTTATCCATTAAAATGCAAATCATGAAACCCGAATTCAGAGCAGACTCGGACCAGCATTCATCAAGTCAATGAAGGAACCTGGAAATGCAGCTGCCGTGCTCGTGCTCGTTAATCCATTGTAACCAAAATTGTAGCTGGACCAGAATTTCAGTGTTCATCAATAGCTCTCTTCAATAAATATGATAAAGCCAAACTTTGATCAGTATAAAGAAAAAGAAGAATGAAGAAGAAGATAAAGCAGGATTGAAATTGTGTAATATATTATATAGTTCAGGGTAGGAGGGGACCGACCAATCAGAATAATCAAATGTTCAGGGGAATCAAACAACAAATCAAAATTACTACTTACTAAATATCCCTGAAGATGCATTGTTCGGTTTTGTTCAATTAATGCTTACTACTCACTAAATCTCAACAAGATTGAAAGAAAACAAGGTGTCATCCATGAAATTTACATCACAAATTTTGACCAGATTTGAAACCGGGCAACTTACCTAATCAGAATCGTAATGTCCCGATCGGCGAATATGACGGTTTTTCCTTACGCTGCCTCTAGAAGTGCGACTAAGGCAGGGCTTCGCCAGGTTATATAAGGTATAATCCCTTCATNCCTTTTAGGTTATTGGTTTGTGATGCTGATAAAACTCTTCTTTTCGTTGAATCAGGCTTTCTGGGGACTTGATTTATCTGGTGGATGTTGTAACAATTGAAGGAAAAAACAACATTGTGTTACTGGAACTACAAATTCATTCTATGTCAATTCAAGCACTGGGAATATTCTCGACCCAAGATCAAATAAAGCTTCTTTAGAAGCAACATCCCTTGTTGCGCTTTCAAAAAATATTAGCCAAAAATTCAAGAAAGGTAACAAATTTTATGCCGAAGTATTGAAATTAACTTGGCTGTTGCAATCTTACTGTCTTGTTGGTTTTCCAGCTTTTCGTGAAATACTGGATCGCAAGGCATCTGCTCATCCATTTGAAAATGTCCAGTCTCTGCTGCCTCCAATTCATGGCTTGGCATGTATCCCATCCCTGGTGTGTCCAAAATTTTGAACTAAGGATTAGATTTATAGTATTGCTAGTGCACTTATATTTTCACTTGACCTGGCAATCTTTGCTTATTTTTCATAACAGAGGATGAAATTTTGTGTGTTGCAATACAAATCTTAGGATCATGAACTGTTCACCTTTCAACTTGTGATGGCAATTTCAGATCACAAACATGATGCTGCAAGAACTGAAAACTCATTAAATCTAACTTTTGGAAGTTAACTGATTGGTATGCAGAGGGACTGGAATGAGGAATTGCAGTCCTGCCGAGAGTTCCCCCATGCTCGCCATCATGAAAGGCGCATCTTTGATAAATCTAATGCAGCTATGCTTTATTTATATCAAATGCCCTGTATTTCTGCATTGACATGCTGATTCCTTTTGTGTAGGATCTTGCAAGATAGGGCTTTGTACAAAGTGACCTATGATTTTGTTGAGGCTGCGACTAAAGGAGTAATCAGCATATGCATTCTACATATTAATCCAACTGATCCAGAGGGCTTTCATATGTGAGTACCTGAGGAAAAATGTATGTTATCTTCATTTAGCTATTTTTCTTTCTTTACGTAACTGATGTGCTACGTTCTCACATTACTTTTAATGGTAAAAAAAATCCATCTACATTTCAAATCTATTCCTTTTTAATATTCTAGCATATAATGAAATCACTAGAGTTCTAGATGTATATATATGGATTTGCTTCAATAACTCACTTTTTACAGTCTTCATATGTCTTGTACATGTGAAATCTGGTGCTATCTATACAGTTTTGTTTGCTTTACGGCTTCTGTTTCTGCTATCAGCTTCACGATGCAGACTCTATTGATGTTTTTTCTTTGTGATTTTTAGGTATGTCCATAACAACATATTCTTCAGCTTTTCCGTTGATGCGGCCCTTGATCAATAGGCCAAGAATCAAGGATTAGAGGAAAAAGTTGCGAGCACAAATTTGTCTCAGAATTATTCTAAGAATTCAGAAAATTTTCCACCCGAACCTTTTGGAGTCCCATTTGTTGATGAATCTGCTGTCTCAAATTTGGAAAGCACTAATACCACTAATCACTTCTCCCCGATGATGTCATGTAGAGGCCCAGTTGACTGAAAGTGAGCAAGCAACATACGCAAGCTCTAACAATGATCTGAGAGGGACCAAGGCCTTATACAGGAAGCAGACATTTCAGGATTATATAATCTTGCAATGGCCATAATTGATCAGAGAGGCCATCAAGTCGTTTCCCAGGTTCATGTTAAATTTTAATTACTACAGATTTTTAAGATGCATCTCTTACAACTTTGAAGTTTGTGGGTTTGAACATATCATACAGTTCTCTTGCTCTCTTATTCTTTGAGAGAATAAAGTTTATCTTATTTATGATATTTTGCAGTAGAACAAATAATATCACTCTATATCTTTTTGACCATCAGTATCATGCTTCTTTCCTCATATTGCGAGAAAATTTTTTACAGTGCTGACTCGAACTGACATGAAGCTCTTGTTTTATGTCTTTGTGGAAGTTATGTACCTTTATTGAACCATACAATCCTAATCTTGTTGTATTCAATTATTTTGGGTTGTATATATGCTCACTTTTTCATCTTCTTTTAGAGTGTACTGCCTGGAATCCTTCAAGGCGATAAATCGGATTCACTTTTGTATGGCTCTGTGGACAATGGCAAGAAAATATGCTGGTCAGATGACTTCCATTCAAAGATAGGTGCTGACTATTCGAATTTTACTCTACATTTCACAATGAGAGTTTTTCGTAACTTTCACTTTCTGTTTCACAGACTTGGAAATAAGGTTTCTAGTCAGACTTGTAAACACTTAAATCTTGAAGCTTTATAAATGAATTTTTTTATGAATAATCTTGGTTTATCCCCCCATGTTTATAGTTCAGCACATAAACTGCAGTGACCTTAAACTATCTTTTAGGTATTGGAAGCTTCCAAGTGTCGACATCTGAAGGAGCATTGTGTTCTTGATGGATCTGGCAATATCTTCAAGTTAGCTGCTCCAGTTGAGTGCAAAGACATTGCTGGCATTGATTACAGGTGAAACTTATCAGCTAATAACATCTATGAACCTAATCTTTCTGCTTATGGAATATCTAATTTATTGTCATTGCTGCTTGGTGCTTCAAATCGTAGTGTATATAGTTTCCAGATAAATGTTCTTTTTTTGTTTTGATTCTGTTATGGATGTTAGGTAGTTTCTTCTTGATGCCCCTGAGACATTTCCGAAGTTGCAGATATTACTAGTGGGAGCTGTTTTTTGGAGATGAACTCTGGTTAGTTTAATTATTTGGTTACTTTTATGAAGTTTATGAACGTCATTCTTTTCATAATAATCCTGAAAATCAGGTGGTTTTTGTGGCTCTATATGATGATCCATCAGGGCTCATGTTCAGCGAGTTGCTTTCTATTTCAGTTGTTCATTCGTCTTTGGCCAAGACTCTGGCGCTGCAACATCAAACCAAGAAAACCTCATCCTTAAACACGGGAGGTTTGTGATTCTTCATCATATTTTGTCTGAACAACTATGAATTTTTCTCTGCTTGTGTATGGTTCAATGTCCCTCTATTTGCTTACATTTTCTGATGTTCTATAATGATATGAAGATGCAGTGAAAACTGAAGTGCAGGAACTGGACAGCCTGTTAATTGGGGAGAATAATTTTTTCCCGCTCAATAATTTACTTTCTTCACCTTCCATAGAGATTAGGAGTGTTGAAAGTATTGTCTTTTCTTCTTTCAATCCACCACCTAACTACAGAAGGTTGTGCGATTTGAAAAAGATAAATATGTTGCATGGAATTATAATTTTTAGATACTCTCATTACTTTTTTTAGTTCATTTTGCAGTGGCCTTTACTTTTCAATTTTAAAATCCTTTTAGACTTTCTGGTGACTTCATTTATTTGGATTTTGTAACACTTGAAGGAAATAAACATTGTGTTACTGGAACTACAAATTCATTCTATATCAATTCAAGCACTGGGAA
This sequence comes from Utricularia reniformis, assembly GCA_009725065.1. NCBI lineage: Eukaryota > Viridiplantae > Streptophyta > Magnoliopsida > Lamiales > Lentibulariaceae > Utricularia > Utricularia reniformis. The sequence goes on from RWGZ01000244.1 coordinate 245,656, forward strand.
TATTCTCGACCCAAAACCAAATAAAGCTTCTTTAGAAGCAAATTTTACTTGTTGGTTTTATGCCGAAGTATTGAAATTAACTTGCCTGTTGTAATCTTACTGTCTTGTTGGTTTTTCCAGCTTTTCGTGAAATATTGGATCGCAAGGCATCTGCTCATCCATTTGAAAATGTTCAGTCTCTACTGCCTCCTAATTCATGGCTTGGCATGTATCCCATCCCTGGTGTGTCCAAAATTTTGAACTACTTATTAGATTCATAATCTTCCTAGTGCACTTATATTTATCACTGGACTGCCAATCTTTGCTTATTTTTGATAACAGAGGATGAAATTTAGTATGTTGCAATACAAATCCTAGGAATGAACTGTTCACCTTTCAATTGTGATGGCTATTTCAGATCACAACATGATGCTGCAAGAGCTGAAAACTCATTAACTCTAACTTTTGGAAGTGAGTTGATTGGTATGCAGAGGGACTGGAATGAGGAATTGCAGTCCTGCCGAGAGTTCCCACATGCTAGCCACCAAGAAAAGTGCATCTTTTATATATCTAATGCAGCTATGCTTTATGGATATTAAATCCCTGTATTTCTGCATGGATATGCTGATTTCTTTTGTGCAGGATCTTGAGAGATCTTTATGGTCACCTTGTACAAAGTGACCTCTGATTTTGTTGAGGCTGCGACTAAAGGTGCCATCGGAGTAATCAACAGATGCACTCCACCTATTAATCCAACTGATCCAGAGTGCTTTCATATGTGAGTATCTGAGGAAAATGCATGTTGTCTTCATTTAGATATTTTTCATTCTTTAAAAACTGATAAGCTACGTTTTTCAGTTCCTTTAAATGGTCGAAAAAATCCATCTACATTCAAAGCTATGCTATTTAATCTTCTAGCATATAACCGAATCAGTAGAGTTCTACATGGATCAGTATGCAGCTCGTATATGGATTTGCTTCAATAACTAACTTTTTTACAGTGTTGTGATGTGAAAGCTGGTGTTATCTATACAGTTTTATTTTCTTTTAAGGCTTTTGTTTCTGCTAGCAGCTTCACGATACAGATTCTATTGATGTTTTTTCTTTGTGATTTTTAGGTATGTCCATAACGACATATTCTTCAGCTTTGCTGTTGATGCGGCCCTTGATCAATTGGCCAAGAATCAGGGATTAGAGGACAAAGTTGCGAGCACAAATTTGTCTCAGAATTATTCTGGGAATTCAAAAAACTTTCCACCTGAACCTTTTGGAGTCCCATTTGTTGATGAATCTGCTGTCTCAAATTTGGAAAGCAGTAATACCACTAATCACTCCTCTCCCGATGATAGACATATAAAGGCCCAGTTGACTGAAAGTGAGCAAGCAACATACGCAAGCTCTAACAATGATCTGAGAGGGACCAAGGCATTTCAGGATTATTTAATCTTGCACTGGCAACCATCCAGCCCTTGCCCAGGTTCTCTTAAATTTTAATTACTACAGATTTTTAAGATGCATCTATTCACATTGAAGTTTTTGGGTTTAAAGATATTATACAGTTCTCTTTCTCTCTTATTCTTTGAGAGAATAAAGTTTATCTTATTTATGATACTTTTCAGTAGAACAAATAATATCACTCTATATCTTTTTGACCATCAATATCATGCTTATTTCCTCATATTGCGAGAAAGTTTTTTACAGTGCTGACTGGAACTGACATGAAGCTCTTGTTTTATGTCTTTGTGCAAGTTATGTACCTTTATTGAACCATACAATCCTAATCTTGTTGTATTCAATTATTTTGGGTTGTATATATGCTCACTTTTTCATCTTCTTTTAGAGTGTACTGCCTGGAATCCTTTAAGGCGATAAATCGGATTCACTTTTGTATGGCTCTGTGGACAATGGCAAGAAAATATGCTGGTCAGATGACTTCCATTCAAAGGTAGGTGCTGATGATTCGAATTTTACTCTACATTTCACAAGGAGAGTGTTTCGTAGCTTTCACTTTCTGTTTCACAGACTTGGAAATAAGGTTTCTAGTCAGACTTGTAAACACTTAAATCTTGAAGCTTTCTAAATTAATGTTTTTATGAATAATCTTGGTTTAGCCCATGTTTGTAGTTCAGCACATAAATTGCAGTGGCCTTAAATTATCTTTTAGGTATTGGAAGCTGCCAAGTGTGTACATCTGAAGGAGCATTGTGTTGTTGATGGATCTGGCAATGTCTTAAAGTTAGCTGCTCCAATTGAGTGCAAAGGCATTGTTGGCAGTGATGGCAGGTGAAACTTATTAGCTAATAACATCTATGTACCTAATATTTCTGCTTATGGAATATCTAATTTATTTTCATTGCTGCTTGGTGCTTCAAATCGTGGTAAATATAGTTTCCAGATAATTGTTCTTTTTTTGTTTTGATTTGTTCTTTTTATATAGTGAAAAGGCATTGTTGTTCCATCACTTCACCGATGGATGGACAAACTTTAACTGAGACGCTCCATGCACAAGGCATTAACATTAACTATATTGGAAAATTGAGAGTATGCTCATTCGATTGAATTCCGTTTTTTCTAGATGATTTGAAAAGTGAGAATATGCCCATTCAATCATTTTTCTATATGATATGAAGTGTGTGTAGTTTACAGATTAAGTGTTCGTTTATTTTATGATGTTAAGTTCGACCGATTTTGTTGGTAGGTTGCTGAAGGAACGAGAAACATGGCTCACTTATGGGATCTTTGTTGTAATGAAATTATCGTCAGATCTGGCAAACATATTATAACGGTAACTATTACGTTTCAGCGTGTATCATACGAAATAGTCTGCGTTTAAAAGTGGTTTCAAGCCCCCCTTTAAATTATAATTCATTAATACCTTTCCATCATAATATTGTATGGCCTTATCGAACTGTTTCTTAGGAAATGTTCAGTCGATTTCTGGAAAGCATTCTGCAAATGTTTTACATTCAAAACCATGGTCACTTCTACTTGAAGGGGAGTACTAAAGTAAAATGTTTCACATCGGATATGAAAATAAAAATGTGTTAGTTTATAAAAAGATTGATATCATGATTAATTGGTTTGATTCAATTTTTTCAATGTAATTCAATTTTTTTATATATTTGGTTTCACAAACATTCTCCCAATCCAAATGTTCCTGAATTTCTACTGTAAAATTTGTTTGGTTCACATACCGGGTTATAACTAGTGCTTACTACGGAGGGCTAGTTATCTCCGGATAGAGTTTTCGAAAACTTTGATCCATATAGTATATTATATGTATTTTAGACTATGATATATTATATTTTTTTGTTATTTATTAAATTTTGGAGTCATAAAAGCTATATTATTTTGTAATTAAGTTCAACTACAATTCATCAATTTAAAAATAAAATATTTTTTAAACAAATACCTCCAAATGAATAGCAATGAATTAGAAGTATATTTAAATAAATTATGTGTGATTTTTATAGATTTTATATATTTTGAATGAAAAAATCATTCATTTTATACATTTTATATTTTAATCAAATTCCATGCCTAAAGTTTCAATTTATGAAAACTTAAAAATGAGTAAGATACATGTTTGTTAATTTATAATTTGTATGGTCTTTTTATGTATGAACATTTTTTGATTACAAGTGATATTTTTTTGCTTATCATTTTAAATTCAAATTTAAAATTGAGGATACCCGCAAATCAATCCACTATTACAGATAAGATCGAATATCTTATCCACACTTTACTGCATATAAAAGTGTTTGTTAGACGCTGCATTTTGATCTTGTCGGGAGGAAACAAATTCGGGAAAGATCATGATTACAACTATATGTATTTTTTCGTATTAAAAAACTTATGCTAATGTTAGCTGACCAACACTATAAAAAGTTCGAAACTTAATTCATATCATAATCGACCTCCATCGATTTCATCGAGGACGACAGCTAGGGCTTTGGCCAGCCGTCGGCTTGTGATTGTATAAATTAAGTGTTATATAACACTGATCAGCGTGAAACACTTTATACATGGAAAGTTTAAATTTATAATTTACCTCTAAAGTACGATAAAGTGAAAAAATAGATTTTACATTGGAATATTTTATGTGGAAAAATGGATATGATGAATCACAATAATGGGCTGACTCCAATAAGAAAACCCAAGCCCAATTTATTAGCTCAAATTAGTTTTTCAATTATAAAATGAGGCCGTTCCCACTTTTTTGTTACCGTTCAAAGAGTACCGTTAGACTTTTGAATGTCAGTATAAGATGGACTGAATCCTTGTAACAGTAACACTAATTTTGAATGATATTCGAATTATTTTCCTCCTTCTTCACTCTCGGCGATCTAATATCATTACATACTTCGGCTCACAATGAAGGCCAGAATCCCTCTGGAACGCAAATTTACAGCCTTCGGATACTCTTTACAATTTCACATTTCTATTTTAATCCAACGGGGTGGATTGGGATTGTCATCTTCATCCAAGAGGTAGTTCTAGTCATGGATTCATTGAACTTCCCCAGTTAAATTTATATTTCTTGATTTTTACGGTAAATCAGTTTGAGGGTAATCACGCTGTGTGTGTTTTGTGCTGATATAATGATGTTTGTAAGTAGTTTTAGATCTTTCACTGGCGGGCTTGAAGTGATCAGTGTTTTTTATTTGGTTTTGTTGGAGTTATGGATTTTTCAAGTAAGTAGCGGTCATATTTATTTGCCCATTCTTATGTTGGTGTTGTTTATCAGTTGATGTATTTGCATTATAGTATGTATTTGTGTAATCGCTTCTTCCAATGGGTGCTGACTTGATTTTCTTGAAGTTTAATTTAACAATGAAGATGACTTTTAGGTTTTAGAGTGGGATTTTCAGTAATAGAGAGAAGAGAATGGCTGGAAAGGTGNCTTGAAGGGGAGTACTAAAGTAAAATGTTTCACATCGGATATGAAAATAAAAATGTGTTAGTTTATAAAAAGATTGATATCATGATTAATTGGTTTGATTCAATTTTTTCAATGTAATTCAATTTTTTTATATATTTGGTTTCACAAACATTCTCCCAATCCAAATGTTCCTGAATTTCTACTGTAAAATTTGTTTGGTTCACATACCGGGTTATAACTAGTGCTTACTACGGAGGGCTAGTTATCTCCGGATAGAGTTTTCGAAAACTTTGATCCATATAGTATATTATATGTATTTTAGACTATGATATATTATATTTTTTTGTTATTTATTAAATTTTGGAGTCATAAAAGCTATATTATTTTGTAATTAAGTTCAACTACAATTCATCAATTTAAAAATAAAATATTTTTTAAACAAATACCTCCAAATGAATAGCAATGAATTAGAAGTATATTTAAATAAATTATGTGTGATTTTTATAGATTTTATATATTTTGAATGAAAAAATCATTCATTTTATACATTTTATATTTTAATCAAATTCCATGCCTAAAGTTTCAATTTATGAAAACTTAAAAATGAGTAAGATACATGTTTGTTAATTTATAATTTGTATGGTCTTTTTATGTATGAACATTTTTTGATTACAAGTGATATTTTTTTGCTTATCATTTTAAATTCAAATTTAAAATTGAGGATACCCGCAAATCAATCCACTATTACAGATAAGATCGAATATCTTATCCACACTTTACTGCATATAAAAGTGTTTGTTAGACGCTGCATTTTGATCTTGTCGGGAGGAAACAAATTCGGGAAAGATCATGATTACAACTATATGTATTTTTTCGTATTAAAAAACTTATGCTAATGTTAGCTGACCAACACTATAAAAAGTTCGAAACTTAATTCATATCATAATCGACCTCCATCGATTTCATCGAGGACGACAGCTAGGGCTTTGGCCAGCCGTCGGCTTGTGATTGTATAAATTAAGTGTTATATAACACTGATCAGCGTGAAACACTTTATACATGGAAAGTTTAAATTTATAATTTACCTCTAAAGTACGATAAAGTGAAAAAATAGATTTTACATTGGAATATTTTATGTGGAAAAATGGATATGATGAATCACAATAATGGGCTGACTCCAATAAGAAAACCCAAGCCCAATTTATTAGCTCAAATTAGTTTTTCAATTATAAAATGAGGCCGTTCCCACTTTTTTGTTACCGTTCAAAGAGTACCGTTAGACTTTTGAATGTCAGTATAAGATGGACTGAATCCTTGTAACAGTAACACTAATTTTGAATGATATTCGAATTATTTTCCTCCTTCTTCACTCTCGGCGATCTAATATCATTACATACTTCGGCTCACAATGAAGGCCAGAATCCCTCTGGAACGCAAATTTACAGCCTTCGGATACTCTTTACAATTTCACATTTCTATTTTAATCCAACGGGGTGGATTGGGATTGTCATCTTCATCCAAGAGGTAGTTCTAGTCATGGATTCATTGAACTTCCCCAGTTAAATTTATATTTCTTGATTTTTACGGTAAATCAGTTTGAGGGTAATCACGCTGTGTGTGTTTTGTGCTGATATAATGATGTTTGTAAGTAGTTTTAGATCTTTCACTGGCGGGCTTGAAGTGATCAGTGTTTTTTATTTGGTTTTGTTGGAGTTATGGATTTTTCAAGTAAGTAGCGGTCATATTTATTTGCCCATTCTTATGTTGGTGTTGTTTATCAGTTGATGTATTTGCATTATAGTATGTATTTGTGTAATCGCTTCTTCCAATGGGTGCTGACTTGATTTTCTTGAAGTTTAATTTAACAATGAAGATGACTTTTAGGTTTTAGAGTGGGATTTTCAGTAATAGAGAGAAGAGAATGGCTGGAAAGGTGAATCGTGCCAGGAATCGTCAAGGGCCCCCAACAATTCTTCAAAGCAAGATGTTTCTTCTGATTCTACTTGCTTGAAAGTTACGCTGTTTCGCAGGCTAATGGTGTGATTGATGTGAACTCCAAGGAAAAAGAAAACGATGATGCATCGCATCAGAATTCAGCAAAACAAGGTTAATTTTTAAATGCTCTGTCTATTCAGATATCTTTACTTTTTGGAATTTCATGGGCACTTCTAATGTGCTACTGATTTTCTTAAAATTGATAAAATGTTCAGAATTTCTACAATGGTTTGCAAGAATAGATTAGTTGACAGTGAATGGACTTTTTTTTGATGAATTTATGAAATTGCATCAGGAGGCCGCATATTGTTTATTTGTTATTGGCATGCATTGATATTTAATTTGTAAGCGGCTTCTCAAGGAAATTGTGGTTTACAACAAGTTTTTTTACCAGAAATCTTAAGTGTCAATGACCACACCAAAATATCCGGTGTTCGTTCCTATGTTTGATTTTGACAAGAGGAAAGGTGTACTTGTGTATATTCTATGTTCGTTCCTCTGTTCCTGCAATGATCTTGCCTCCAGCGCTTGTAGCCTCCTTCCCTAACTTTTATTTTATTACGCTACAATCGATGTTTGTGCACTTTTAGTGACTACAACTTCCTTCTTTGTCGGCTGATATTCATCTTTATCCCGTTTCTGTCAAAACACGCGGAGGTGAAAGCTTGAACTATAAGTAAGCTGTATTTGAATTAATGTTTAATCTTTGTGCTATTTGAAGCTGCAGTAGACTATAGTACTTGTGCATTCATGAGCATGTGTTTTTACGTTCACATATTACCTAATTATGAATTACCCTTTCCGTCATTGCAAATTCTTCACAGAAATATAATTTATCTGGAATTTGCAGTTGAGCCCTGGAGATTCTGTTATGGATCTGAGGAAGTTTCTTCTTGATGCCCCTGAGACATTTCCGGAGTTGCAGATATTACTATTGGGAGCTGTTTTCTGGAGATGAACTCTGGTCGATTTAATTATTTGATTACTTTTATGAAGTTTATGAATGACATTCTTTTCATAATAATCCTGAAAATCACGTGGTTTTTGTAGTGCTATATGATGATAGATCCATCAGGGCTCATGTTCAGCGAGTCAGGGAGTTGCTTTCTATTTCAGTTGTTCATTCGTCTTTGTCCACAACTCTGGCGCTTCAACATGAAACCAATAAAACCTCCTCCTTAAAAAACAGGAGGTTTGTGATTCTTCATTATTTTTTGTCTGAACAACTATAAATTTTTCTCTGCTTGTATATGGTTCAATGCCCCTCTGTTTGCTTACATTTTCTTATTTTCTATAATGAAATGAAGATGCTGTGAAAACTGAAGTGCAAGAACTGTGTAGCCTGTTACTTGGGGAGAATAATTTTGTCCCACTCAATAATTTACTTTCTTCACCCTCCAGCGATATTAGGAGTGTTGAAAATATTGTCTTTTCTTCTTTCAATCCACCGCCTAGCTACAGAAGGTTTTGCGATTTGAACAAGATACATATGTTGTATGGAATTATAATTTTTTGATACTCAATTACTTTTTTAGTTTCGTTTTTGCAGGTGGCCTCTACTTTTCAATTTTAGAATCCTTTTAGGTTATTGGTTTGTGATGCTGATAAAACTCTTCTTTACGTTGAATCAAGCTTTCTTGTGACTTAATTTATCTAGATGTTGTAACAGTTGAAGGAAATAAACATTGTATTACTGGAACTACGAATTCATTCTATGTCAATTCAAGCACTGGGAATATTCTGGACCCAAGACCAAATAAAGCTTCTTTAGAAGCAACATCCCTTGTTGCACTTCTACAAAATATTAGCCCAAAATTCAAGTAAGGTAACAAATTTTATGCCGAAGTATTGAAATTAACTTGGCTGTCGTAATCTTATTGTCTTGTTGGTTTTTCCTGCTCTTTTGTGAAATATTGGATCACAAGGCATCTGCTCATGCATTTGAAAATGTTCAGTCTCTGCTGCCTCCTAATTCATGGCTTGGCATGTATTCCATCCTTGATGTGTCCAAAATTTTGAACTACTGATTAGAATTATAATCTTCCTAGTGCACTTATATGTATCACTGGACTGGCCAACTTTGCTTATTTGTCATAACACAGGATGAAATTTAGTATGTTACAAATCGTAGGATTGTGAACTATTCACCTTTCAACTTGTGATGACAATTTCAGATCACAAACATGATGCTGCAAGAGCTGAAAACTCATTAAATCTAACTTTCAGAAGTGAGCTGATTGGTACACAGAGGGACTGGAATGAGGAATTGCAGTCCTGCCGAGAGTTCCCACATGCTAGCCATCAAGAAAGGTGCATCTTTTATATATTAATGCAGCTGTTCTTTATGTATATCAAATGCCCTGTATTTCTGCATTGACATGTTGATTCTTTTTGTGCAGGATCTTGAGAGATAAGGATTTGTACAAAGTGACCTCTGATTTTGTTGAGGCTACGACTAAAGGTGCCATCGGAGTAATCAGCAGATGCATTCCACCTATTAATCCAACTGATCCAGAGTGATTTCATATGTTTGTACCTGAGGAAAAATGTATGTTGTCTTCATTTGGCTACTTTTTTTCTCTTTAGATAGAACTAAAGAGATACTCATCAATCCTAATGTCTATACAGATGTAAAGCTTGCTGGAGATCAAGAGGTAATATTATAATAAAAAATTGTGCACTATTCTCCTTTTTTGATCTTCTCAGCATTTCCTTTGAATTTGTATTCTTTTAATTTCTTTCAGGAGATTACAGTAGATGAGGAAAATGTGGGGAGAGCAAGTTTGTATCTAAAAGATATTGCACAGGGCATTAACATTCGCTATATTGGAAAAGTGAGAATATGCTCATTCGATTGAATTCCATTTTTTCTATATGATTTGAAAAGTGATAATATGCCCATTCAATCATTAGTCTATATGATTTGAAGTGCTGTAGTTTACAGATTAAGTGTTTGCTTATTTTATGATGTTAATTTGGACTCGAAACCGCCCAACTGATGTTGTTGGTAGGTTGCTGAAGGAACAAGAAGCATGCCTCACTTATGGGATCTATGTTCTTATGAAATTGTCGTCAGATCTTCCAAGCATATTATAAGGGTAACCATTACGTTTCAGTGTGTATCACAGGTCAAATGCATGGAGAGGTTGCAAATTGTTGCCGGTAATCGCTTTAAATTCATTATTTGTAATTCATTACCCGGGATTAAGTATAGTTGCTAATGTGTTGTTGTGATTGTTGTCAATGATAAAGCTACCTAGCCATGGTCTTGTACCATAATGCAACAGCACAAGGAGCTAATCATAAAGGAGCGCTGTCTTGGACTAAATCACAGTGACACTGCTCACAGGCAAATCGTCTTCTCCCCATCACTCTTCTATTGTAAGATAGAGATTTTGATAGTTATGGAAATATGGGTCTCTGGACTAAACCAGCATCGCAGCATATGTCACCAGCTTTGCTTCTGCTAAGTTCATCTTCTGGTTCAGATCACCCAGATGTTGCTGTTACTTTCATGAACGTTGCCATGATGTATCAAGAGGATGGATACTTCCCTTCGATATTTGCAAGAAGCATTGAAGATGAACGAAAGAGTTAGAGCACATTCTAGCAGCCGTTTGCATATAAGCTGTCTCACCAGGTATTTTCCAAGATATATTTTACGTGGTATGTAACATGGCGTTTTCGTATTAATTGCCGAAACATGTTTCTTTTTTCAACACGAAAAGAAGACCTATGATATTCTTGTAAAACAACTAGGTAATGAAGATTCTAGGACAATAGAATCTCAAAACTGGATGAAACAATTTAAGATGGGCGAGCTGCAAGTGAGATTCTTTTCTATATGCCCCTTTTTTGTATACACTAATAACATTCTGTGCAAATTTAGAGAACAAAAAGGTCAGTCTCAGAATGCTGCTTCTATGCAAAAGGGCAATTATCACTAAAGGTATCTTCTAGATCTGTAGTTTACACATTCCCATTGCATGTCTTCAATATTACTTATGCATATACTAAAACCACAAGCTACCTAGTGCTTAAACCACCGCTTAGACGTGTTCTTTTTAATTTTTTTTCATTACGGAATATCACTCGATTCTCGAGTTAGCATAGCTGCTGAGTCGAGAATGTTATAGCATTATTTTCTTCAACATTACAGTACTTGCAGTGAATATATTTGTAAGATGTTCAAAATATATGTTTCATATCCAACAGGCACATCCAAGCTGCTGCAGTTGCTGGAGGTTCATATCAACAGGCACATCACATATGTTGACCAGATTCAAAACTGGGCAAGTTACCTAATCGGAATCACAATGTCCCCCAACCGGCGAATATGACAGGTTCATATCAACAGGCACATCATAAGTCTTGATTAGATTCTAATGAACCCTAAATATGACCAGCGTAATGTTCGAGTTGCTAAAACATAAAACCAAGATTTACTCAAATTTGAATCCATAATGTAATGATATTCCTAAGCATATTTCACCAAAGTTCATGTTATATGATCTAAATTAAATAACGACGTACAATTCAAAAATTGTAAATCCCTAGTAGAAGAACAAACCCCATATAAAAATATTTGAGTTGAGAGATCAAGACGATGCTCCAGAAGCAGCAGCTCCCTTATCATCTTGCCGCTGCTCTTCTTTCACAAACTCCTCAATCAGTTGTCTCTGCCGTGGAGATATATCCCTGTTTCACACAATCATTCAACCACTGCCATATGCAAGTCGAAAAAGCACAACAACGAGGCATTTCATAACAAGTAATACTACTCTTAGTGTTATGTAACTCACGTTGGAATCATAACGTTGAAGTGAACATACTGGTCACCGAAAGAATAAGCATTCCGAGCTTTAATCCCTGCATCAACCCACAAAAATATATCAAATCTTGCACTTATACATCAACAATAAATGCAGTAAATATCATCGATACTCTCATGGAATACAAACAGAAATGTGTTTAAATAGGTAAGAAATTGAGTGGTAAGAACTGACCCTTTTTCCTTAAGACAACTTTTTGCCCAGGTTGAGTTCCAGGGCGCACCTACATGAAAAGAACACGCAAGGAATTGAGTAGGTAAGGAAACGAAAATTGCCAACTAAACAACCAAAACAAACCTTGAGGACAACATCTCCACTTAGAGTAGGAACCTGGATAGTGCCACCCAAAATTGCCTGCAACACACAATTATCCAACTCACAATGCATGTAAAACATACATAAATCCAACAAAATCCATTACCTGAGTGATGCTGAGAACTGCATCAACATGTATATCAGAACCTTCCCTCCGGAACACTGGATCTTCCCGTACCTGTAAAGTAAATTAAGTTTAAAATGTCTGGAGTACGGACAAGATCAGGAAAAGGTAATGGTGCAGATCAATTTGACAACCTTAATTATGACAAACAGATCACCAGGTTGATTCCCATCAGGGTCAGCTCCACCACTTCTTGGAATCTTGAGTGTTTCATTGTTGTCAACCCCTGAAGGAAAGGCAACAATCAAAAAATTAAGCCATAACTAATCCACCATAATCTTAATTTTAGAGGCACTTTTTTGTCTAAAGCAAATAGTTGATCCATTCAGCAGAAAGTGATTCAATAACTACATTAAATCACTCCAAGAGGAAATAAATTATTTATGCAAAAGATTAATATAAAATGTTCAATAAATCAACCTGGCATGACATTTACTGTCACTGTCTTGGGCCCTTTCACCACTCTCTGACCCTTGCAAGACTTGCAGAAACTCTATTGCCAACAGGACGAAAGAACATGGTGATCACAGATGCTTATATAAATTCCAGAAAAATATGTTTAAGACAATCAAGTTGTGGGTGAATAAATTTATCAAGTATAATCCTGATTCATTCACTTTCAACAATTAAAGTTTGCTACAATATAAAAATATTTCAAAGAATTTTGCTATATGTATAACATACCGATACAGTTTTCCCAGCTCCTCCACATTGTGGGCAGGTTGATTGGAGTGTGAAAGGGCCATTTTGTGATATGATCTGGAATTAAATGCACTAGATTTAAGGAAATGTAAACTGATTAAAACAGTAAACTAAGTCACTAATGCTCACCATTCCAGAGCCCCTACATCGTTTACATGTTTCAGGCCTTGTCCCAGGAGGGACACCAGATCCACCTTGAGAAAGAAAAAAATAAATTAAGAACATAAATAAAAGTGCCAAGTACAAAATTATAGGCTCTTAACTAGACAAAAATAAAATACAAGTCATCGTTTGACCGCAAACATAAAAAATCCATATTAAAAGTTCATGTACCACAAGTATCACAGGCCAAATCAGCCACAACTGATAGTGTCTTCGTGCATCCCTGGACAGCTTCCATGAAAGATAGTTCAATAGAAACCTGAATTGTATACGTTAGAAAGCAATAAATTGAAATGGGTTAATAATCCCAAGAAGTAAGTTAAATATCCACGGAGAGAAAAGATTGCAGTCTAACGAATCTAAGATAGAAAACTGATCATAACCTTAACATCTTCACCGCCCATGTTCTTGTTGAAGATGTTGAAAATCTTATTTCCAGATAAATTGCCCCAAAAAAGAAGCGGATGTTAGTTCAACATGAAATACATGCAAGGTTGGGAAAATACCATTCGGGAAAAAGGCTTACATCAGAGTTTCTGAATATATCCTGGAAAGGACTGAAGCCACCTCCAAATGGATCAAAACCTGATCCTTGGCCACTAGCAGCACGTTCAAAAGCTTCATGCCCAAGCTGTAAAACCCATAAGAAAGTTCTTAATAGTATATTTAAAGTACAGCCCGAGATCAGTGGAAGCATCAATACAAGGAAAGGCTAACAAAATATACAATAACTACCAAACCAAGAATGAAAAAACAAATAGCAGCAAAGCATGCTACAAAAAATAGATTTGCTATCAATAAATGCATCATTCTCACAACTTTGTTTCATGAAGGTTCAGGAATAGTAAATCTAAATTATTCAATCAAACCCATGGAGTTCATGTAACTAATGAATCAACTATTCTCAAACCTGATCATACTGCTGGCGTTTCTCTTCATCTTTCAGGATCTAAAAATGTTAAGAACATAGAAAGCATTACTGAAAATGTTCACCAAGTTAATAATTGTAAAATTATTTAGTAAGGACAGCATATTTTCGAAAAATACTTCATAAGCTTTCTGAACTTCTTGGAACTTCCTTTCAGCTTCTGGATCACTTTTATTTGTATCGGGATGTAACTGCTTTGCAAGCTGTGCAAATAAAATTATGTCACGCTCTAAAGTCTAGATATAAGAAAAATAGACATTCGAAATGAAAGAGTGATTAGTTTGACCCAAGATCAGGAATGAAACTAAATCTGAGCTTCTTTTTTACCAAGGCGCCAAATATCCTAGTGCTTTATAAAATGATATTTTGTTAACATTTGTATGAAAGACCAACATAATATGATTCTTACCACATAATACGCTTTCTTGATTTCAGAGGCTGTTGCATTTCTACCAATACCAAGAACATCATAAAAATCTCTTGACAATTGTGCTGACAAGATCAACACCAAAAAAGTCACATTAGCTTCGCAATAGTAACCCAATTCCCAAAATTAACTTCATAAAAAACCATAACTATGCATGACGATACAGTGTGCATTCAAATAAGCTTAAAGGGTGAAATTGGCGAATGAATAGTCAAATAACAAGTAAAATAGCAGTAAAATCCCAATACAGAGAACATACCCATGAATTCTGATGGAAACATTCAATAGAAATCAAAAAATAAAAATCTTCAATGGGCAAATGATTACCAGTTCCATGAATTTCCCGTGTAGCACTGATATTGATATTGAAAAATCCGATCTTCACACCATACTTTTCACCACCTTCTGCATAACAATGAAATCATCAACACGCAGTTCATCACCAACGAAACATTTCATCACTTACTCCCTAATTCCAAGTACCATTTTTTGAATTACAATTATGAAGTCTCCATGGCTGATTGCACAATGACGTAGCGATACTCCTCCTGCATACTCTATTTGACACCAAATCCCACAACTGCAATCAATAGAAAAATATGAGAAACCCATAACCCTCAACCAGTATTTCTTTTAAAAAAGACTTAAAAATCGAAGTAATACACTGGCACTGGAACTCCACGGTAGAAACCGACGGGCAAGGCGAAGGCCATGGGATCGGACCATCGATCGGCTGTTTATCTTCCAATCGGAGACGAAACAGCAATAAAACCCAACCAAAACCCTATAAATTACGACACTTACGCACCGCGAGGGAAATTGATAAGAAAAGAAAGACGACGAAAGAAAGACGCAGAACCCTCGACTATTCTAGAGGGACTACAAAAACCCTCGGAGGAATTATTAATTATATTTAAAATAAAATTTTAAAATATATTTTTTCATTTGAAANATCAATACAAGGAAAGGCTAACAAAATATACAATAACTACCAGACCAAGAATGAAAAAACAAATAGCAGCAAAGCATGCTACAAAAAATAGATTTGCTATCAATAAATGCATCATTCTCACAACTTTGTTTCATGAAGGTTCAGGAATAGTAAATCTAAATTATTCAATCAAACCCATGGAGTTCATGTAACTAGTGAATCAACTATTCTCAAACCTGATCATACTGCTGGCGTTTCTCTTCATCTTTCAGGATCTAAAAATGTTAAGAACATAGAAAGCATTACTGAAAATGTTCACCAAGTTAATAATTGTAAAATTATTTAGCAAGGACAGCATATTTTCGGAAAATACTTCATAAGCTTTCTGAACTTCTTGGAACTTCCTTTCAGCTTCTGGATCACTTTTATTTGTATCGGGATGTAACTGCTTTGCAAGCTGTGCAAATAAAATTATGTCACGCTCTAAAGTCTAGATATAAGAAAAATAGACATTCGAAATGAAAGAGTGATTAGTTTGACCCAAGATCAGGAATGAAACTAAATCTGAGCTTCTTTTTTACCAAGGCGCCAAATATCCTAGTGCTTTATAAAATGATATTTTGTTAACATTTGTATGAAAGACCAACATAATATGATTCTTACCACATAATACGCTTTCTTGATTTCAGAGGGTGTTGCATTTCTACCAATACCAAGAACATCATAAAAATCTCTTGACAATTGTGCTGACAAGATCAACACCAAAAAAGAGTCACATTAGCTTCGCAATAGTAACCCAATTCCCAAAATTAACTTCATAAAAAACCATAACTATGCATGACGATACAGTGTGCATTCAAATAAGCTTAAAGGGTGAAATTGGCGAATGAATAGTCAAATAACAAGTAAAATAGCAGTAAAATCCCAATACAGAGAACATACCCATGAATTCTGATGGAAACATTCAATAGAAATCAAAAAATAAAAATCTTCAATGGGCAAATGATTACCAGTTCCATGAATTTCCCGTGTAGCACTGATATTGATATTGAAAAATCCGATCTTCACACCATACTTTTCACCACCTTCTGCATAACAATGAAATCATCAACACGCAGTTCATCACCAACGAAACATTTCATCACTTACTCCCTAATTCCAAGTACCATTTTTTGAATTACAATTATGAAGTCTCCATGGCTGATTGCACAATGACGTAGCGATACTCCTCCTGCATACTCTATTTGACACCAAATCCCACAACTGCAATCAATAGAAAAATATGAGAAACCCATAACCCTCAACCAGTATTTCTTTTAAAAAAGACTTAAAAATCGAAGTAATACACTGGCACTGGAACTCCACGGTAGAAACCGACGGGCAAGGCGAAGGCCATGGGATCGGACCATCGATCGGCTGTTTATCTTCCAATCGGAGACGAAACAGCAATAAAACCCAACCAAAACCCTATAAATTACGACACTTACGCACCGCGAGGGAAATTGATAAGAAAAGAAAGACGACGAAAGAAAGACGCAGAACCCTCGACTATTCTAGAGGGACTACAAAAACCCTCGGAGGAATTATTAATTATATTTAAAATAAAATTTTAAAATATATTTTTTCATTTGAAAACAAAAGATTAAATAACCCACTTTTATATGGAAACTAATCGATAGATTCCGGGAAGGCAAAAAAATCCAAACTTTCAATGGTAAAGATGACAAAAAATGTTACTCTCGTTGGGCGGTTAACGGCAAGTGGCCTCCAAAGAAAGAACCCGTCCCTAGAATCTTCTAATAGTCATTTGAGGACGGGGAAGTTGACTCCTCAAGACCCAGAAAGCCATTTCACTGGAATCCCATAAATATTAGCCGGGGTACCGGGTACCTACATCTTCACTACTCATGGCTCTTTCCAGAGGAATCCCATCTTCTCCAGGCGCAATTCCAGTGAGAAAATTTACATTTTTTACTCCGAACCATGCCTTCACCGTACACTGCTTATCAAATTCACAAAATGCTTCGCCTTTCACTGAAAAGCATTCAGTTGAAAGGTATAACCGCGAGAGTTGGCTTTACAATAGGCAGTGTCATCAGTTTTACTCATCATGTTTGTATCCTCCTCCTGATCAGGAATACATTAGGGATTATGATATAGCGTTACAGCTTCCAGAACTGAGGAAATTGCTTGATGTTTTGAGGGAAAAAAGGGAGAGAAGAAATGGGGTTGGGGAAAAAGGACCTGGAAATGTGTTCTTGGTGGGGACTGGGCCTGGAGACCCTGAATTATTAACTCTTAAAGCCTTGAGAGTGATTCAAAATGCTGATCTTTTGTTGTATGACAGGCTTGTTTCTAACGATGTGTTGAATTTAGTTGGAGAAGAGGCTAAGCTTCTTTATGTGGGAAAAACTGCTGGCTACCATAGTAGAACTCAGGTTCGTCTTGTTTGTTTACAATACATTTTATTTGAACATGAGAATGGGATAAACTTGTTAGTTTCTTCATACTTATGCATGTTGTTTCTTTATTTTATTTGCGGTTTGTGTAACAAAATGTTTAAGCCATTGATAATGAGCTTGAAATGAATAGATAATTCAGGAAGCCATTCTTCTCCTACTTTGGATTCACCTTAAGCTTATGAAACTTTAGCTAAATTAAGTACCGAAATCAATATGATCGGAGTAAATAATCTTTGAGATTCTTTATGCTTTTGTGCTAGAGCTTAGTTTAGATCTCTGTTGTCTAGTTTAAATGGCTTAGATTTACTTATACACCAGGAAGAAATCCATGAATTGCTATTGAGCTTTGCTGAAGCTGGAGCAAATGTAGTGAGGCTTAAAGGAGGTGATCCCTTGGTCAGTTTACTGAATCTTATTATTCCTTACCATTAGTTAAGGGTTTCGATTATCGGGTATGCAGTTTTGATCGTAGTATCGTATTTAAATGCTTGTTAGGTGTTCGGAAGAGGTGGCGAAGAGATGGACTTTCTGCAACAGCAAGGAATTGAGGTCAAAGTTATTCCAGGTAATCAATCTTTTTCCATGAAGGAACTTGTCGTATAACTATAAAGATATTCAGTGTCGATGCGTCGCCGTATTTTAATACGTCCCATGATAAATTTGATGCTAAAATACGGTCACACATTAGTTGTGTAAATAGAATGATTCTAGTTTATAATTGGCTTGACCTAACCTTTTCAATATAATTGACTTTTCTTATGAACTGGGCTACACGAATAGTCTTCCTCATCCCATTGAATCTTGCATTTCCACATTTTGAGATGTTTTCTTTCATCCAACAACAAAAGACACCAATCATGATAACTATAAAGATATTCAGTGTCGATGGATCACCGTATTTATACGTCCCATGATACATTTGATGTTGAATTATTATCTCACATCACTTGTGGAAATAGAATAATTCTAGTTTATAAGGAGTGTGATATCATGAGTCTGGTTTGGTCTAATTTTTCAATATGATTCATTTTTCTTATGGATTAGCTACACGGACAGTGTCCCGGCCCATATAATCTTGCATTTCTACATTTGAGACGTTCTCTCATTCCGATAACGAAAGACACTAGTCATGATAACTATAAAGGTACTCAATGTCGATGGATCAATGTATGTTAATACGTCCCATGATACATTTGATGTTGAAATAATATCCACATCGGCTGTGTAAATAGAATAATTCTAGTTTATAAGAGATGTGATATCATGAGTAATTAGTTTGATCTAACATTTTCAATATGATTCATTTCTCTTATGGACGAGAGCCAATTGAATCATGCATTTCTACATTTGATACGTTCTCTCATCCGACAACGAAAGACACAAGTCATAACTCTTGCGAATTCGTGTTATATTTACAGGTATAACCGCAGCTTCCGGGATTGCTGCGGAGCTAGGAATTCCTTTAACTCACAGAGGAGTAGCAAACAGTGTTAGATTTCTCACAGGTCACTCAAAAAAAGGAGGAAAAGACCCTCTCTTTGTAGCAGAAAATGCTGCTGATCCTGATTCAACACTTGTTGTGTATATGGGCTTAGCCACACTCCCTTCACTTGCTTCAAAACTTATGTTTCATGGTTTGCCGGAAAACACACCAGCTGCTGCCGTTGAACGAGGAACTACGGCGCAGCAAAAGATTGTAAGATTTTGCTTGCATCTGTTAATATGATTCAGATGAAAGATGATTGAGATATGATTTTGTTGATTTAGGTGTTTGCTCCATTGAATAAGCTTTCTGATGAAATTGCGTCGCGTCAGCTGGCTTCTCCGACGCTGATTATTATCGGAAAAGTTGTCGCTTTATCTCCGTTGTGGCCGTATACTGTAAAGGAGATCTCCAAATTGGTTGCAGCTAAATCAACATTGCTTTAAAATTGTTAAAATAGTTCTTTATTAAAGAATAGAAAGGTAAGTTTATATTAATAAAATGAGAAAATTATAAGATTACTTGAAATATTTAAAATAATGTAAATACGATATTCAAATGTTTGAAAATTGTATACATGATTTATGAATTTTTAAAATCGTTCAAGAATAACTATGAGGTGAAAATTGGTGGTTTTTTTTCATGTGAATTGTTTTGATATTTAGGGTTTAGAGACGTTATATTGCACATTTTCAAGATTAAAAGATCAAATATAAATTATGAATACATTTAAAATATATTTTTTCGTATATATGATCTATGAATTTTTAAAATCGTTCAAGAATGACTATCGGGTGAAAATTGGTGGTTTTTTTCGTGTGAGTAGTTTTGATATTTAGGGTTTAGAGACGTGATATTACACATTTTCAAAATTAAATGGTCAAATATAAGTTATGAATGTATTTAAAATAATAACGAATTTTAAAAATATAAAGAGTTTTTGAACTTTAGGAATTAACAACATAATTCTTAAACTTTTAGTGCATTTGTTTATAATTTTAAAAAGTTTGAATTAACAATATGCATTATATCAATTTCGAGAATTTTGTATATAATTTATAAATTTTGAAGATCAATTTTATAATAATTAGGGGTAAATGACAAAGAAACTCTCAAATGGTGTTATTATTATTATCTTTATTTATATAAATAATATTAATATATTTATTATATATACAAAAATTATCATATTTTAATTATAATAAGTAAAGTAAATTAATCCATTCATATTTTGCAATAATATTCCAACCTTGAAAACCCAAAACCATTATTTGATTATATCAACTCATTAATTCGTACGAATAAATGTTTCAATAATTACTTAATAATATAGTATAATATAAATATTAATGTTTTATATCATAATATAATTGTTNTTGTAACGAACCGGTCGACTGTTGACACCCCTGGTTTTCTAACCACAACAGTTTGGCGCCGTCCGTGGGGACGAGTTTGATTCCCATTTGAGGTCTTTACCTGGGATAGGATAATCAGAGGCATGGCAACTAGATCTCCGACGAACGATAGCGATACGCTTCCCAGCAGCGCTCCAGCTTCAACGTTCTCATTACAGGACCTGGAGGCTGTTGTTAGGAAAGTCATTCTGGAGGTCACGTCGGAAAGGAGTGGAACAGAACCACCGGCTATAACCAGCCCTGTTCCAACCAACAGAGGGTACGAGAGCGACCCTGAGACGCCTAGTTCCGATGAAGAGGAGATTGCTAGGCGCGGAATAACAATGAGGAGAGCCTTTTTGAATCAGAAAGAGAGCCTTTTTGAATCAGAAAGAAAGGACGGAAGAAGTTTGGGATCCTCCTGGTTCTTCCTCCCCACATCCGTGGTTTCACAGCTCCTCTCGATTTATTTTCGAAGCGCTTTGTGGTCCCCCTTTGTATTGATCTGAAAACATGCATTGTATGATCCTGTTTTCGGTTATTGGAAGGGCTAAGGGCTTTTCTTTCCGCCCTTAGTCAAGTGGTTTTTTCCTCGCTTCCGAGGTTTTCCACTCTAAATCCTTTTTGCCTTCTATGCCTCTAAACCGTTAACTCTTCTCCACACATGAACAAATCATAACCGAGTTCGTCTTGTAACGAACCGGTCGACTGTTGACACCCCTGGTTTTCTAACCACAACAGTTATATTACACATTTTCAAGATTAAATGATCAAATATAAGTTATGAATACATTTAAAATATATTTTTTCGTATACATGATCTATGAATTTTTAAAATCGTTCAAGAATGACTATCTGGTGAAAATTGATGGTTTTTTTCGTGTGAGTAGTTTTGATATTTAGGGTTTAGAGACGTGATATTACACATTTTCAAAATTAAATGGTCAAATATAAGTCATGAATATATTTAAAATATTAACGAATCTTAAAAATATAAAGAGTTTTTGAACTTTAGGAATTAACAACATAATTCTTAAACTTTTAGTGCATTTGTTTATAATTTTAAAAAGTTTGAATTAACAATATGTATTATATCAATTTCCAGAGTTTTGTATATAATTTATAAATTTTGAATATCAATTTTATAATAATTAGGGGTAAATGACAAAGAAACTCTCAAATGGTGTTATTATTATTATCTTTATTTATATAAATAATATTAATATATTTATTATATATACAAAAATTATCATATTTTAATTATAATAAGTAAAGTAAATTAGTCCATTCATATTTTGCAATAATATTCCAACCTTGAAAACCCAAAACCATTATTTGATTATATCAACTCATTAATTCGTACGAATAAATGTTTCAATAATTACTTAATAATATAGTATAATATAAATATTAATGTTTTATATCATAATATAATTGTTATGAAGACTAATATGAAATAGGTAAAAAATATTGGTCCTTGGAATTATTCTAAGGACCAATATTTATTCTAAAAGACGGGCTGAGGGCATTTATTCTAAGAAAATCACAGCCTTTAAACTAGATCAATGGCCAGATTTCGCTGCCTCGAGATCCGCAGCCTTCTTCAAGAAACTCTGACCGTCCTCTTCCACGGCCACCTGGATGGGACTAGATCCAAGGCCATCGGCAATTGCAAGCAATATGTTCCTGAATTCCTCGCCAAATTCCTTCCGATCTACCGTACCATCCTTATCGCAATCAAATTTCTCGAAAATCGAATCATAAAAACTAGTCAGTTCCTCCGGAGGTGTGGTAACGTCAACGCCGAAATCCGTCTCGATCAACCGTAGCGTTTCGAAAGCGCTACGGAGCTCAGATCGGGAAAGAACACCGTCGTTGTTGACGTCAAGAGAGGCGAATGCCTCGTCTATACTTTTCTGAAACTGAGATTCGTCTGCGACGAAAGAACGCACCGTCGTGCCGTCGATTATCACCACTCCCATTGTTCGGTTTACTTCACATCGTTTGGTCTTGGGGAATTAGATCATTAAATATTTTTTAATAAAAATTGATATAAAATATAAAAATGTATTTATAGTTTGAATAAGATTATGAAATTGTACCTATCGCGGCCCATAAAGCGTTGGGCTGCTAATGATTAGTTGGCCCATTTCATTGTTTATAAGGCTTAACAATTTGGATGTAAGTTTCGCCCGGGCCGTACAATTTAAAAATTATAGTTTAGTGTTTTAGTAGTGTGGATCACAAATAAAGTCTCTAAAATTTGTATTATTTGATTTCTAAGTTTTTAAATTTTCGTAAATTTAGTATTCAAAGTTTTTAAAATACAAAACTAATGTTTAAATTTTGAATTTTTGGCAAAACTTATTCTCATACCTAAACTTTGGCAAATCTAATTATCAAAGTTTAATGTATGTAAAAAAATTAGTCTTCAAATTTTGAGAACTAATTTTGTCATACAATAACCAAATTTGTTAAATTTGAATATTTTGAAGACTATTTTTAACAAACATTTAAAATATGAGAAATATGTATATCAAATTAAAGTTTAAGAACTTGAGAGTCTATTTCAACTCGGGCAAATGTGAGGGGGAAAGCCGAAGTGGGAAAGGAATGGGGGAGGCCGGTAGTGCTCGCATTATGAAACTCATGCAAATTTGTTAAAATTATGAAACATTAAGCCAAATGCACAAGCATTAAACATTGATTAATATAAATAGATTACACATAAGATTACAAGTGACCATTAAATGGTGGAAAATAAGATTCAACTTAACTTGATTTGAGCAAATGGATGCATTCATCCATTAGAAGTAGCGATTTAAAACCCGAACCAATTCATTTGTAATGGATTATTCGATCATTGATTAAAATATTGAACGAACATGTCAATAAATCACTTCAAGCTCAAGTTATTTTTAAAAATAAAAATAAAACTTATTTTTAATTTTTTAAAAAATATATTTGATAAAAATCAATAACATTTGGATGATAATTTCACTACAATTAGATGATACCATAAAAATTTAAGATGAAAACATCTTTATAAAAAGTCAAGCCACCCAAAATAAAATTAAGCAAGAAACTTTAAAGCATGAAAACTAAAGTGAAAAAGTTTAAAAGTAAAAGGGCCTCCAAAGAAATATTCACGTTCAAATTACAGAAAATTAAAGGAGTCCGGGAATAACTAGAACGAAGACTGGACTCAAGCCATCATCGGAAACCACCGCTCCCTGAAATCGGACTGGTACGAGAGCATGAAGAGGAGAACGACGAGAATTATGCCAACGCCCCAAGGAGTACTGCCGGCGTGGTGGAGGGATTCTCGTTCCGGAAAAGGCAGTAGGTAAAATAGAGGACGATCTAGGGCAGAGATAAGATGTACGGCGCCTAAAATTAGGAGCGGCGATACTAAGAGGAGGAGCTTGATCTGATCCAAGAAGCCGCCGACGATGTTCTCGTAGCTGGTGTACCATGTCATTCCTACGAAGGAGAGGAGGATTAGGAGTACGAAACAGAGATGTAGAGGTAGCGGCGGCGGAGTGGAGACATTTGGCGACGACATTTTTTGAGCTGGGAATTACCAGAGATTGTGAGCGGTCAAGTTCATGGGAAGTGACCGTGGTCTGTTTGTTTATATAGAAATTTGAGATAGACATATTATATTGAAATTAAAATACTCTATTTATTTTTATTTTCTAAATTTCAATCTTCACAAATCACCATTAATAATTATAGAAATTCATGACTAATTGGATATGAAAAATGTGTCTGTAGCCATTCAACATTACTCCTCAAATCGAATTATCTTTGGTTCAATTTAAACTTGTTTCAATATATTCGGTAATATCAATATGTTTTTATCAATTTAGTCCAATTTGCTTTTCATCCAGAGTTTTTTTGTCAAAACCAATATGGATCAACCTAAAACTCACAATGGACCTCTGATATCATATAGAAATTCATGATTCAATTTGTCGATAGAATGTCTGTGTAATCGAATAAATAAGATAAGTGAATTAAATTGAAAAACTATATCAAACCAATTATCCATGATATCACACTCATTAAATATTTTAGCAATAATAACAATATTTTTATTCTTCTATATATTTCATTTTCGTCCTTTCTAATAAACATACCTTGAATGTAAAGTTTAGTTATTGTAAATTAAGATGAGTTTAGATTATGCGTACCATATGACACTTTCATCAGTAACAATTCACATTAAATTAGTAAAATATTATTCATTCTAGATTAAAATTGATCTATATAACTCAAAGTTTTTCTTATTATTTTAATTTCTTCCTAATATAAATTTATCATCAATTCAACATATATATCAAAATGGACTATTAGCTTTTATGTATTAGCTTACTTTTTATCTTT
>RWGZ01000244.1:270819-287799 GCA_009725065.1 Utricularia reniformis
GGTTCGAAAATCATAAAATTTATGGTTCGAGATTCGGTTCGATTGAAGTTCGTGTTCGGTTCGAGTTCGAATTAATTAAAATATATATTATTTTAATATAAATAATATATATTATATTATTAATATATATAAATATAATAATATTATTGGCTTAGGCACGACTCGATTCGGTAGAAATTTGAGGTTCGAGGTTCGGTTCGTCAGAAGTTCGAACTCGAGCTGAGCTTGGATTGGTTTGAAAAAATCAAACTCGAACTCGAACCTTGAACAGCTCGGCTCGAGAGGTTCGCGAACCGGTTCACTTCGTTTTCACCTATATGTGTGATATGACAAGCTAATGAAAATATAATAATAAATTGATTAAAAAATATGAAAAAATATAAGAGAAGAATTCATTAAAGAATTTGTAATAACTTAAGAATAAGGAAATGCTCTGTTAGAAATAGAATTGGAAAGGGCAATAAGGACTACATTACGACGTCGTATGAGCATATTCACAAGGAAGAGCCGAACGAATGGTTTTTCGCATCAATATTGAAAACCATTGATTGGGTGTTCCAAACCAAACTAATAGAATCGGAGAAATTCAGAAAAAAACTAGAAATTTGATGCCTAAAACTCGAGTCTTGTCATTATCGCGCACTCGAACGAAACTAGGGTTACGATATACTCATCCTCCTCCAATTGTATTGAGAAATTGAGAATCGGATTGGTCAATCGTGATAGCAGAGAAGCATTACGAGGCATCTTCGTATGATGTATAGCTTGGATTTTTGCTCTCGGAGACCTCTGCGAATTCTCTTAGAAGCACTGTTGTTCATCTTCATCGAAGAAATTGGGTGATGAGTTTGTTAAGCTTTGGGGTTATTTATCTTATCCAGGAATTGGGTGATTCGATTGGACGATACAAGTGGTGGGCTCCACATATTTTAAACACGCTTTCACACGGGTTGGATTTATCGCGTGTTTGAAATCATTGATTGGTCAAACATCGATTCATGCTCATTAAATCTAAGGTTTAAATCCTAAATGTTCACTACACTCCAAACCTATGTTTTAAAACCTCCAGTTGAATCATTAGTTCGAACTTACTTTTAGTTAATCATAGATTTTTCGATTTGGTTCAAATATAATGATATTTTAAAATCTTTGTGGTTCATTATGATTAGAGCAACGATTCGTTCCAATTCACATTAATCGAAAGATTTTCGCTTCAATCTATCAAATCGGTTTAAAAATATAGCCCCAAACCCAAAAGGTGTGTTTCGTGGGTTTAATTGATCGGGTGTTATCAACTATGGACAATGGGTTAGGTTCGGCTCGGGTCCAATTAGACCTAGACCCAAAATCATTTACGTCATTATTACCGAGACCCACCACAAACCGTGGGTTCGGGTGTATCCATTGGTCTAAATTTGTTATATTTTCATATAAAAAATAAGAAATCGAATTCTTAAGTATCTACATAATAGTAAGATGAATACAAAAATAATCTTATTTTTTACCTTTATTTTCTTTGCTTACTTCCAATTTGCTTTTCAACATATATATATTTTCAATATTGATATTCACCTTTTACTCTTCACAATTATTTTTCTCTTTCGTATGTTTTTTATGATTATTATTTTTGTTCTATCTATTCAATATGTATACTGCTTATTATTTTTTCGTTTCATTTAATCGAGATATACGTAATTGGTTCTTTTTCAATACAATTGCATTTTAATTGCTAGTTACTATGCTACTTGTGCACTATTAGTCATAAAATATGTTTGATTACATCGAAAAAATAGCGTTATCATCTAGTTATAATCAATGATGTAATATTATTTTAGGATGATATTTTTTATTTGATATAATTTTTTAATTTGTTGAGACTCTAATCATGTTTTTTCATAGTCTGATACATTATCAAATAATGTTATATTGTATTATACTCAAGATAGAAAAATATAATTATTGGCATTTATAAAAATTATATATTTTTAAAAAATGTTATATATTGATATTTTATAAATGAAAAATAATACATTATGTATTGAATTATTATTTTATAAATTTGATTCCTCTAATTATTATCATACTTATTGAAAACAACAAAATATAAACATTCGTAATATTTTTTCAAAGTTCTTAATTTGTAATTATTAAATTATGCAAATTATTAGAAACCAAATATCGATATTTTCAAGGAATAATATGATGAAAGAAAATAGATATACGTAGGTAAAATTAACAAAAACAATTTCATGATCAATTTTTTTTAATTTGATTGCATGCTTTGTTCTCTTATGGGCCGGATCGTAGTTTGGGCCCAATGGTCTAGTCAAGTTGGCCCACGGCAATAAGGTTGTTTTAAAACGTAGGTTTTATTAAATCAACAGACTCAGAGGCTACTTGAAAATTTGATTTATCTAACATTTAAAAGAACACTTCAATTGGATTTCAGTCTTTGAAATTTTGAGGTTTAAAATTTGTTTTATTGGGATTGAACTAGAGATGTAAACATATCGAATATTTTGAAATAAACCTATGTATTTTAAGTTCGTTGGAAATTTTGAGGTTTGAGAGTTGTCAAAGTTCAAATATATCGACTCATGTTCATTGAAAATTTTGAGGCTCAAAATTTGTTTCATTAGGAATTCGAAACCAAATTGGAAGGCCTAACTGCCCAACCTCAGCTCTAAAACTCCCCTATCACATCCCGCCGGCCAAATTAAAATCGTTAGGCTTTGTGTAAGGCGGACAATGTAGTATGGAAATACGGTCTTATCCGCTCATCTCTCCGCCACGTGGCTGCCCATATTTCCACCGAAAAATATTTTCCGCGGACAAGGGGTTGGGTGCGCCCTTGTCCGCGAAAATACTATTCATCTGTTTTTTTATTGTTATTTAAAATATAACTTTTAATAATTTAATAATAAAGATTGTTGTGGTTCGAAAACCGGGGGTGTCAATAGTCAACCGGTTCGTTACAAGACGAATTCGGTTATAATTTATTTGATGTGTGGAGAACGATTATAAACCAAAGATGAAAGGATACAACGATTTTAGAGTGGAAAACCTCAAAAACGAGGAAAAAACTAATTGACTAAGAGATAAAGGAAGTGCCCATAATCGGTTCAATAAACAATTTAATGATCACAAAGGTCAGGTTTGTTCTTTAGACAACAAAGAGGAAGAGAGACATCGAACATAAATCGACAGAAAGTTCTCTATGCGAAAGCTCCAAGGAAAATTGGAAGATCTTTTTCTCACGTCCTAAGTGTCATTTTTATACTTCTATTGTGCTGTATACAGTAGGGTGTCGTTTTGTGCCTGTCTTTTGCGGCTAGGTCGGCTAATGTAAGGCGGAACAGCCGCCGGAAACGGCTTCACAGAGCTGCATGGCGCTAGACCTTTCGGCGCTACTAGCCGGCTATTCCCTGGCCACTGGAGGCTCGTACGACTTCGCCGGACCACGCCTCTAACAAGGCTGTCGAGGGTTGTCGTTGCATGGGAGGAGTATGGGTGGCCCGAAGCAAAGCCTGTAAGATATGGACCGATCAGTCTTGACGCATGCGAGAAGATGGACCCTACATATCGGGACCGATCGCTATGAACGGTCGATCAGGCCACGGGGCTTGGATGGCCATTAACTCATGTGGGCTGGATCTGGGCCTCCAAGTTCGGCTTACGTTGTATGGGCTCCTCTGATCAAGCTTGGCCCTGATCATGTTCGATGCACCGGGTTCTGGGGATCTCATCACTAGCCCCTCGAACTCTGTCGCCACCGTGGTGGTGATCGGGGTTCGATCAACAGATTGAAATCGTTTGTGCTTAAGTGCTCAATCGCAGCAATAGAAACCTGTACCCGAACTGGTTGTAACGGCGTCCTTGGGAACCGATCATGCACTTAGAAATTTCATGACGTGAATTTTCAAATTTGAAATCCATAGTGGTTGAGGGTAGAAACGTAATTCTAGGCTTTGCCATAGCTAACGTCTTTCCGTATTCCAAAGGGGGGACAGACTGTCAGACTGCAGCCGCCTGTAGTGATGACGTGTCACCTCGTGATTGGGCAATACGCGGTATAAAAGTCGGGATTTTTGCTTTGTGCAGCCATTATCACACTTTGCTACAGATTGCTCCAGTTTTAAAAATCCTCCGGCGATTTTGCTCAACCGTTCCTCAACTGCAAACTTCTTGCAAATTCTAAGGTAACCAACCATGGCACCTCGTAGGACTAGGTATCCTAACATAACCACAATGGACCTCGAAACATTTCGGGTCAAATTTTCCATTCCAGCCCACTATCCTATCTGGAGGGGGAAGGATGACCTTCCTTGCTTCCTTCCCGCCGAGATGAACGTTCCGGCTAACGTCATACCCGTTAGCTATGCCTCCCTAAGATCAGGCCTGCGATTTCCTCTTCACCCTTTTGTCGCTGCCGTTCTTCGGGAGATTCACTGCCCGACTTTTGCTCTTTTTCCGGACAGATATGTTTATATTATCGCTTTCATCTATTATTGCCACAAACAGAGGGTAGAGCCAACCCTCGGGCATTTTTTCAATCTATTCCTGGTGGGATCTCGTAGGGGAAGAAGGTTGTTAGGGGGTCGCATGTTGTATTATATAGCTACCCGAACGAAGAAATGTATTATCGTAGACAAGGAAGATTCCCATCATGAATGGGAATCTTGCTACGTCTGGATAGACATCCCGAGGGAGAACCTGCTGAAAGTTACCTTCTTAACAACCCACCCTGACATCGGAAAATTGGACCGAAGCCGGTTCAACCCATCCCGCCCTGATATTGCCAACACCTTAGCAATACTTCCTCCTCTCGAACGGCGTCTGAAAAGAATAGACATCCTTCCGGAGAAGAAGCTGTTAGAGATCGGGGTAGCAGGAAGAAAGGGAGCCCCTGCCCCGAAGGGTATCTTCTCCAGCTCTGACTCTTCTGAGTCAGAAGGATTGGGTACGACTTAGCTTTCTTTAATTCATATTTCCTGATCCTTATTATTTTCTTTTTACAGATTCCACTGATACAATGTCTGGGGACCGACTTGCTGCAGTGGCTGGTACTTCAAAAGCCAAGAAGGAGGCTCAGCTGCAGGTATCCAAATCTAAGCCCAGCTCTGCAGCTAGGCCTTCACGATCATCGGGGAGCTCCAACAGCCACAGGCTAGAGCCCCGATCAATGGACGAGGTGGATGAGGTTATTTCTAAGAGGATGCGCTCATTAGGCATTCCCGCCATGTACAGAATCGGGAATAACTCTCCTCTGGATCTTAATGTCGTACGGTTGTTGCTGCAGTGGTCAATGCGGGGGGAAGACGTCTGCCCCTCATCCAGCTTAGGGGATAGTGCGCAGAGACCTCCAGTCTCTACATCGACGAGCAAGCGGGTCCCCAAAGAGGAAGCCCCGAAGCAGTACAAAAGGCTGCGGTCAACTGTGACCAGGCCCGCAGCCCCGATCCCGACGAAAGGGGTCACAATCGGGGAGAGACCTGCCCGGTCCTCGTCTAACCCCGAGGTCATTCGGGGGGCTATCCAGGAGATGGTAGTCTCCGTTTTGAAAGCCAGGGGACCGAAAAGAGTCCCCCCTTCATGGAAGGATGCCGCCCTTGAAGAATACCGGCTCTTGGGAAAGAAAAACTTGCCCGGAATTGATGGCGCGCTTTCAAGCTTGGTGTCAGCCTATCTGGAGTCCCAAGCTGTGGTAAGTTGTGTTCAGCTCATGCTGCCCCGTTCGGGTATACGTTCTTAATCCCATTTGGCTCTTGCATGCACATAAAAGGGCCTTAAACCTCGCTTCTGCGGTCCAGCTCAGCCGTAGCATCTCTTCGGCGTCTGAAGATCTGGATGGCCAACTTGCCTAAGCTCAGCGGCAAGTTGAGATCAAACAGAAAGAGGTGGAATCGGTTAGAGTCGATCGGGACCATCTGAATGGAGAGCTGCTTGGAGCGGGTACTGAGCTATCATTAGGTGCTTCTAAGGCGGGAGAGGCCCAAGCAGCAGCAAACTCCGCCACGGCCCGAGTTTCGGAATTGGAGCGTCAGATACAAGAGATATCTGACGAAAGCAACAGACTTCTTCTGCAGTCCCAGGAGGAAAAGAATGACTTGAAGAAAGAACTGGAAGCACTTAAAGAAGACTTGGTTAGGGTCCAAGGATCAACTGAAGGTGCGGTTCGGGAAGCCCTTTTGGGTTTTGCCCGATCGCCCCTGATGTTTGCCTTAGCGGCAAACGTTTATGGACCGAACGTCTCCTAATATATGGACAATATGAAGGACCAAATAGTCAGCAAGTTTGGTCTGGATCCCGAAGATGATCGTTGGGAGACGATTGACCCTTTAACCAAGGATGGGAACTTCCGTGAGATCCCTGAGTTAGATGAACCCCTGCTGGAGGATGACCCCAACTATCCTCTCTTTGACCTGATGGAGAGATCGGTCAACGAAATAGTTAAGGAAAGGGGAAAGAAGGTGGAGTATCTCAAGGCATGGATTGCGGAGAAGTCTGGGGGAGTAGATAAGGAAGAATGACAAATATATTAGGATTTGATTTTCCAATCCTTTCCTTTTTGTATTTGTAAACTCCACATTTTTTAATAAGACTTCATCTTTTTGCAAAATCTGTATTTGCTAAGTATAAGGTCGGGGCTTAAGCCAAATTTGGACCGAACGGTCTTCTCAACTTAACTCTGAATCATGCTAAGTCTAGTAAGTTAGGGAACCCCAACTACAGCAATATATCACACTTGAATCCGTCTCATAAAATATTATAACTTTGGCAACGTTGTCGTGGTTCTCCATGAGTCCCACGACAAATTTTAGCCAAAGCCCCGGTTCTTAAAATAGTCCCATGGCGGGCTTTGGCTCGCAATTTGAGAGGTTAACTATGTCCTTGTTATCTCGCTCATGGATTAAGCACAATGGAGCAAGGGCTACTTTTAGGGGATGAGTGTCGTTTGAAGGGGAAAATTGAGTTCGTAGTAAGTTATGGGAGTATACGATTCATCTAAGTACTCAGCAAGCGTGGAAGCAACTGACTCGTCAGAGCGGTCACACTACTTGGGAGCCTTATGGATGATGACTACAGTCACCAGTCCAAACTCGTCCAGAAAATCCAACTCCAAGATCGGTCACTCACCTAGCTAGAAATAATTTATATCGCATCCATTGTAACATATTCATGCATAAGAAACATTTTAAAGTTCAGAATTACCAAATATGTCAAATTCTTTATATAAAATAACGCCTTAAGTTCATAAAATTCCAAGTTCAGAGGATCTCACTTCCATCCAGATTTTCTAGCTTATAAGCCCCAGCACTGAGGTTCTTCATGACCCGATAGGGCCCTTCCCAATTTCTGTTCAGCTTCCCAACATTTCTCTGAACTCTTACATTCCTGAGAACGAGGTCGCCTTCCGAGAATTCCCTAGGCACAACCCGTTTGTTATGAGCTCGCTCCATTGTTCTTTTATAATCACACATGCGCGCATAGATGACATTTCTTTTCTCTTCAATCATCTCTAAATCCAGGGATCTTCGTTCATTATTCAGATGCTCGTCATACTGGGTTATCCGAGGTGACCTTATGGCTACCTCCACTGGACTGACCGCTTCGGACCCATATACCAAAGA
This sequence comes from Utricularia reniformis, assembly GCA_009725065.1. Classification (NCBI taxonomy): domain Eukaryota; kingdom Viridiplantae; phylum Streptophyta; class Magnoliopsida; order Lamiales; family Lentibulariaceae; genus Utricularia; species Utricularia reniformis. Next base: position 278,451 of record RWGZ01000244.1, read on the forward strand.
GAATGGAGATTCCTGGGTCATTGAACGGGGAGTAGTACGGTAAGCCCATAGCACCTCGTAGATGTGATCGGGCCACTTTTCCCCCAAATCTTCCAACTTAGTTTTTAATCCCTTCAGGATAACTTTGTTGAAGACCTCCGTCAATCCGTTGGTCTGAGGATGAGCCACCGATGAGAAGTGTTGAGCGATACCCAATTCGACGCAAAGATCCCGAACTGCTTTTCCGCGGAATTGAAGTCCATTATCAGATACAAAAGCTCGAGGTACTCCAAAGAGGCTTATGATGTTCCTCCATTGGAAGTGCTTCACAACCTTTTCGGAGATAATAGCCACCGCTTCAGCCTCGATCCACTTCGTATAATATTCAACAGCCACAATGCAAAACTTTCGCTGCTGGACCGATCGAGGAAACGGTCCCAAAATATCAATCCCCCATCTGTCAAATGGACAAGGAAGTGGGGTCATCGACAAAGATGTCCCTTGCAGTTGGGGAACTGGGGAATAGTGTTGGCAAGCAGCGCAGCGTCTTGTGTACTTCTTAGCATCCTCAAGGAGCGTTGGCTAGAAATAACCGGCTCTAATGAACATAAATCATGACGGCCTCAGCTTCTAAAGAGGATAAGTATCGCAGGAGTGGTCACTCAAAGCTTTTCTTGAATAAGTGTCCGTCATTCAGCACATATCGTGTCGCCCGGGTTTCAATTTTCCTGGCCTCTGATGCGTTTTCCGGTAGATGGCCGTTGGTCAGATACTTGACAAAAGGGGCCATCCATGTGGGATCTTCTGGTAAGTCAACCGCGTTAATCTTTAAGTCTTGGAGTTCATGGCATAAAGCTCCCACCTCCTCGAACGACTGTTCGGTCACAGAAATATCGACCGAAGGTCGATCCTGAATATGGACCGATACTGTGTCTGGTCCAACGTCTGGTAAGCCTACAGCTAGTCTGGCTAACGAATCGGCCACCTTGTTTTGTCCTCTAGGCACGTGGTCAAGTGAGAACTCACGGAACATCTTTGCCATTTCCAAGACTTTCGCAGGGTATAGCTTCATGGTTGGCTCATGTGTTTCGAATCGTCCAGCGAATTGCTCCACCACCAATTTGGAGTCTGAGAACATTCGCACCTTTGCAACTCCCATATTTTGAGCTAAGGTCATCCCCGAAAAAACGGCCTCGTATTCCACCACGTTATTCGTTCCAGAGAACAAGAACTTGATTGCGGAGTGGATAAAATCGCCTTGAAGTGTAGTAAGGGTGATGCCCGCTCCTTTTCCCCCGAAGGTTGACCCGTCAACATAAATGACCCACCGGTCGTCCTCTTGGTTTCGAAATATGAGTGATCGGGTCATCTCGACCACGAATTCCGCTAGGACTTGAGCTTTGATAGCCCTTCGAGGAACGAATTCCAGATACATGGAGCTGATCTTGATCTTCCACTTGGCCAACCTTTCATTAGAATCCGCCTGACTCAAAACAGCCTTCAAAGGCTGATCAGTATACACATAAACCTTCCGGCCTTCGAAATAATGTTTAAGCTTAGATATAGCTTTCTTCAATGCCAACATGAATTTCTCTAAGGTTGTGTATCTGGTTTCGGCTGGTACCAGGGAATGGCTCACGTAGTAAACATGTTGGTGAATATCATCCCCAATGGTCACCAGGGCTGCGCTAACTACGGCTTCTGATACGGCCAAATATAACCCTAAGGGTTCATGGCACGTTGGGCTCACCATTACAGGAGGAGTGCTCAAATAAGTCTTTAAGTCGGAGAATGCCCGATCGCACTCTTCGGTCCAGCCAAGATGGATGGCTTTCCTCAATGTCCTAAAAAAAGGTAGATCTCGGTCCGTGGACCTAGAAATAAACCTGCTCAGCGCCGCCAATCTGCCAGTCAGCCTTTGAAATTCTCGTTTGTTTCTCGGAGGTTGCATGTCAATAATAGCCTGGACTTTCTCCGAATTAACCTCGATGCCTTTCTCAGAAACGTAATATCCAAGGAATTTGCCACTTCAAATCCCGAAGCAACACTTGTTTGGATTTAGTTTGAGTTTATATTTTCGGCATACTTCGAAACAGCGAGACAAGTAAGGAATATGATCTTCATCATTCATGGACTTGATAATCATATCATCAACATACACTTCCATAATATGGCCTATCAACTCCCTAAAGATCTTGTTGACCAGCATTTGGTATGTTGCTCCGGCGTTCTTTAAGCCAAAAGGCATAACATCGTAGCAGTAAACGCCGTCTTCTGTCATGAATGATGACTTCTTTTGATCTTCCTTAGCAATGAAGATCTGATGGTACCCGGAGTAAGCGTCCATGGTACTCATCATGGTGCTGTCAGTCACAGCATCCACCAATCGGTCAATATGTGGCAGTGGGAAAGGGTCCGACTCACAGCTCTTGTTGACGTCGGTAAAATCCACGCACATCCTCCACTTCCCATCTGCCTTGGAGACCACTACCGGGTTTGCAACCCACTCAGTGTAGTGAATCTCCCTGATGAAACCCGACCGCAGCAACCTGTTCACCTATACCCGGATGATTTCAATCTTCTCATGAGAATATCGTCTCCTCTTTTGCCTTATAGGCTTGGTTCCGGGCTCAGTGTTGATCCGATGCTCACTCTCGGATCGTTCAATCCCCGAAACATCGTACGGGGTCCAAGCGAAGATGTCCACATTGCTTCTCAGCAAGCGGACCAGGTCTTCTTCGAAGATCGGGGCTAGATGTGCCCCAATGCGAGTAGTCTTGGTTGAGTCATCCTCAACCAAGTTGATCAGCTTTGATCTTGTCTAAAAATGTTTTGTGTATTTATTTTTAGATCAGTCAATTTATGATTAATTGATAATTTGTGTTGTTGTGGGGACACGAGCAATATACGAGGTTGGGCCCACAATGTGTGGGCTTACGTCCTCGGGAGAGCGATGCTCTACCTTGGTTTTCACTATGATGAGCAAATGATACAAATACAATGGGATAATAACGATAAAACGGGTGAAAACGGATCGAGAAACGATCGAATACGTAGTTACACTGCACTCGGCGCGAATGAACAGTGCAGAAGGTGGATTGGGCGCGACAAAAGGCTAGTCGCGACGAGTGAGTGACTCGTCGCGGTTTGGCTTCAAAGTGTGATTCGTCGCGGATTGGTTCAGAGGCGGTTCGTCGCGGCTAGGTTAGTCGCGAGTCAGGGGAACGAAGGCTGACTCGNTCCTCAAACGACTGTTCGATCACAGAAATTTCGACCGAAGGTCGATCCTGAATATGGACCGATACTGTGCCTGGTCCAACGTCTAGTAAGCCTGCAGCCAATCTGGCTAACGCATCGGCCACCTTGTTTTGTTCTCTAGGCACGTGGTCAAGTGCGAACTCATGGAACTTCTTTGCCATCTCCAAGACCTTCGCATGATATAGCTTCATGGTTGGCTCATGTGTTTCAAATCGTCCTGCGAATTGCTCCACCACCAATTTGGAGTTTGAGAACATTCGCACTTTAGCAACTCCCATATTTTGAGCTAAGGTCATCCCCGACAAAACGGCCTCGTATTCCACCACGTTATTCGTTCCGGAAAACAAGAACTTGACCGCTGAATGGATGTCGCCTTGAAGTGTAGTAAGGGTGATGCCCGCTCCCTTCCCCCGAAGGTTGATCCATCAACATAAATGACCAATCGGTCATCCTCTTGGTTCACAAATATGAGCGATCAGGTCATCTCGACCAAAAAATCCGCGAGGACTTGAGCTTTGATCCCCCTTCAGGGAACGAATTCCAGATACATGGAGCTGATCTTGATCTTCGACTTGGCCAACCTTTCATTAGAATCCGCCTTACTCAAAACCACCTTCAAAGGCTAATCAGTATACACATAAACCTTGCGGCCTTCGAAATAGTGCTTAAGCTTTGATATAGCTTTCTGCAAGGCCAACATGAATTTCTCCAAGGTTGTGTATTTGGTTTCGGCTGGTACCAGGGAATGGCTTACGTAGTAAACAGGTCGGTGAATATCATCCCCAATGGTCACCAAGGCTGCGCTGACTGCGGCTTCTGGCACAGCCAAATATAACCCTAAGGGTTCGTGGCACGTTGGGCTCACCATGACAGGAGGAGTGCTCAAATAAGTCTTTAAGTCGGAAAATGTCCGATCGCACCTTCTGTCCAGCCAAGATGGCTGTCTTTCCTCAATGTCCTGGAAAAAGGTAGAGCCTAATCCGTGGACCTAGAAATAAACTTGCTCAGCGCCGCCAATCGGCAAGTCAATCTTTGAAATTCTTGCTTGTTCCTCAGAGGTTGCATGTCAATAATAGCCTGGACTTTCTCCGGATTAACCTCGATGCCTTTCTCAGAAACGTGATATCCAAGGATTTTGCCACTTCGAATCCCGAAGCAACACTTGTTTGGATTTAGTTTGAGTTTATATTTACGGCATACTTCGAAACAGCGAGACGAGTAAGGAATGTGATCTTCATCATTCATGGACTCGACAATCATATCATCAACATACACTTCCATAATATGGCCTATCAACTCCCTAAAGATCTTGTTGACCAGCCTTTGGTATGTTGCTCCGGCGTTCTTTAAGCCAAAAGGCATAACTTCATAGCAGTAAACGCCGTCTTCTGTCATGAATGATGACTTCTTTTGATCTTCCTTAGCAAGGAAGATCTGATGGTACCCGGAGTAAGCGTCCATGGTACTTATCATGGTGCTGCACGCCACAGCATCTACCAATCGGTCAATATGTGGTAGTGGGAAAGGGTCCGACTCACAGCTCTTGTTCACGTAGGTAAAATCCACACACATCCTCCACTTCCCATCTGCCTTGGAGACCACCACCGGGTTTGCAACCCACTCAGTGTAGTGAATCTCTCTGATGAAACCCGACCGCAACAACTTGTTCACCTCTACCCGGATGATTTCAATCTTCTCGGGAGAATAGCGTCTCCTCTTTTGCCTTATAGGCTTGGTTCCGGGCTCAGTGTTGATCCGATGCTCACTTTCGGATCGGTCAATCCCCGGAACATCGTCCGGGATCCACGCGAAGATGTCCACATTGCTTCTCAGCAAGCGGACCAGTTCTTCTTCGAAGGTCGGGGCCAGATGTGCCCCGATGCGAGTAGTCTTGGTTGAGTCATCCTCAACCAAGTTGATAAGCTTGAACCCGACGGATTCCATAGCTTGCCTCGGGTGCGGGGGCTCTTCGAGCAAATCCAACCGGGCTCTCTTGATGGGTGCCAAGGTTCGACACGAGCTCATGTAGCACTGTCTTGCTACTTTCTGGTTCCCCTTAACAGAAATCACTCCATGAGTGGAGGGGAACTTGAGCATCATATGGTACGTAGAAGGGACCGCCTCAAACTTACTGAGGCCGTTCTGTCCAATGATAGCGTTGTAAGCCAGATCGACTTCAACGACTATGAACTCTAGGGTCTCCGATCGATCCCTGCCCGGTTCTCCTAGTGTGACTGGGAAAAGGATTTTCCCGCACGGATAACACTTCTCTGATCCAACGACCAGAGGGTTATATTGGCAATAGGGAGATCATGGGCCGTGGCTCCTCATTGTTACTCCGCGCCTGATAATCTCCTCTTCATCGGAGCTCGGCGCTTCTGGGTCGCTTTCGTACGCTCTGTTGGCTGGAACAGGGCTTGTGATAGCCGGTGGTTCTGTTCCACTCCTCTCCTACGTAACTTCCAATATAACTTTCCTAACAACAACTTCCAGGTCCTGTAAAGAGAACGTTGAAGCTGGAATGCTGCTGGGAAGCGTATCACTATCATTCGTTAAAGTTCCAGTCACCATGCCTTTGATTATCCTATCCCATGTAAAGACCTCAAATGGGGATTAGAAACTCGTCCCCACGGACGGCGCCAAACTGTTGTGGTTCGAAAACCGGGGGTGTCAACAGTCGACCGGTTCGTTGCAAGACAAACTCGGTTATGATTTATTTGATGTGTGGAGAACGATTATAAGCCAAATGTGAAAAGACGCAGCGATTTTAGAGTGGAAAACCTCGAAAATGAGGAAAAAACCACTTGACTAAGGGCTAAAGAAAGTGTCCTTAGTTGGTTCAATAAGCAAATTAATGATCATACAAGTCATGTTTGTTCTTAAGACAACAAAGAGAATGAGAAGTATCGAAAAAAAATCGACAAAGAATTCTCTATGCGAAAGCTCCAAGGAACATCGGAAGTTCATTTTCTCACGCTCTAAGTGTCCTTTTTATACTCCCACTGTGATGTATACAGTAGGGTGCCGTTTTGTGCCTGTCCTTTGTGGCTAGGTCGGCTAATGTCAAGCGGAACAGCCGCCGGAAACGGCTTCACAGAGCTGCATGGTGCTAGACCTTTCGGCGCTACTAGCCGGCTATTCCCTGGCCACTGGAGGCTCGTACGATCTCGCCAGACCATGCCTCTGACAAGGCTGTCAAGGGTTGTCGTTGCATGGAGGAGTATGGATGGCCCGAATCAGGGCCTGTAATATGTGGACCCATCGGTCTTGGCGCGTGCGATAAGCTGGGCCCTACATATCGGGACCGATCGCTAGGGACGATCGATCGGGCCATAAGGTTTGGATGGGCCATTCACTCATATGGGCTGGATCTGGGCTTCCAAGTTCGGCTTACATTGTATGGACTCTTCTGATCAAGCTTGGCCTTGATCATGTTCGAGGCACCGGGTTCTGGAGATCTCATCAACCTCTATCTATTGTTTTTCACTTGGAATAGACATGGTATGTTGTGCTAAAAAAACAATCAATTGTAGTTCAATCTACACCTGAGACATAATATTATGCAGCCTCCAAAGATGATAATCAAGCCATTTGACTAAGGAAACTTCTTGATGAAGCGAAAAATGAAGAGATCACAAAATTGATATTTTTTTAATTGAAGAATAACTACGAGAATCTTTTCAAATCCATTTTGAGTTTCCATATTTTCATATCTTAGGAAGCGACTTGCTGTGATTTCAGCCAACAATGTTAAGGAGGAGATTGTTGGACTGAAATTAACGTAGTTTGGCTATGACTTGATGATTTAAAAAATCCGACACCCATTAATAAAGTTACCAAGTGTTCCTACATTTCTAGTCTACCATCTCTAAGTTCATGTAGATCATGGGTGAACATGTGTTTCTGTAAAGTTTTCGAGTCTATAAATATTAAGCATTCGTTATACATTTTTTCGTATTGTTAGTTTACTGTTTAAAGAATATCATCTTTGTTACTTATTTCACTACTATTTCATTACTTGTATTGAGAACAAGTTTTTTTTACAATCCCCTTCAATTTTTTGTAAGACCTTATAGTGAATTGGTGTTACTCACGATTCTCAGATTTCCATGTCAAAATTTTAGCATCAAACTGCAAACAAAACAGTGAACATAAAGCTTTACTCTAAATAGAATCAAGAAACCAGACTAATAGTTTTCAAGTTTTCACTTGTATTCCTTATCTTGGTAAAACTGAACCGAATGTCAAATTGATCAATCATTTTCTTAACAATTACATCATAGTAAAAAAGAGTGTGAAATGAAAGCATATATTTTATTTGAAAAAACTATTCAATATCTTGAAATGTACACTCTTACCATCATAATCATCATGAAATGATTATAGGAAAACTTATAAAAATTCATACTCATGATTGCATAGAGAATAGTCTTATTCTTCTTTACCCAAGTTTGAACAAGAACACCATACAAAATGAATGAAGATTAATATTTATACTAACTAAGAACTTTATCCAATAATAACTTCTTAACTTACATAAATATTGTCTATTCATTATTTATCATTTATCATTTATTAACAAATATTGATGGATAATAAATGTTATACATAATTGGGTAGAAGCAGAGATTTTCTCATTACGTAAACATTCTGTAATCGTATCACTTACCATCATCGTAAAATACTAAATGGAGAAATAATTCATTTAATTTAAATTACATTATGACACATGGACCATAAATCAAATAAAACTAACATTCTCCCACTTGGTCCAAGTGTTATTATTGTAATTAAACTATAAATTCTTTATATCATTTTTCATCAAGTATGATAATCAATATGAAGCATAGCGGTTGTACATCTATGGAGTAACAAATTTCCTTCTATGCATCACAATATCAATTCAACATAAAATTTTAGGCATGCAATACTATAATGGAAAATTTCATTAATTATGTATATCTTCAATTTTGCATCATCATATTCATCCATATTATTTTGAGAAAACAAAATAGAATATCAATATTATTGAGTTCACAATAATTATTCTAATAATATAGCACATGCACTATTATAACATCAAAGCTTTGGGAAAACTCTCATCCTTTCTACATGCTCTATAAATTCCTTTGGTGGTAAGCCTTTTGTTAATGGATCTGCAACCATAAGATTAGTGCTTATATTATCGATAGATAATTCCTCTTCTTTAATTGTCTTCTTCATAAAAATATATTTCACTTCCATGTGTTTGGCACCATTGAATATTTGTTATGCTTAGAAAAGAAGACGGTTGTAGAATTGTTTCAATAAAGTTTTAAAGGCCTTCTAATACTATCAACCAAGGCCAATCCTTTTATGAAATTCCACAACCGTTTCGGTTGAACTGAAGCCTCAAAGAATGCTACAAATTCAACTTCCATAGTCGAGGCTAGTAAGGTAGATTTTGAATTTTTCCATGATATAGTCCCTCCAACTAATAGGAACAAATAACCGAAAGTTGATTTTCTTGTATCTAGCCATCCAGCAAAATATGAGTATGTGTATCCAATTACTTTCAAATCATCATATCTTCTATAAGTGAGCATGTATTCTTTTGTTCCTTGCAAAAATCTCAATACTTTCTTTGTAGCTTTCCAATATTCAATACATGGATTACTTTATAACGACCAAGCATACCAACAGCAAAACTAATATCGAGTCTGGTGCAAGTTTGAGCATACATCAAACTTCCAACAGCCGAGGCATAGGGAATCTTTATCATTTCTCTTCATTCTACATCATATTGTGGACATTGATTCAAAGAGAATTTATCGTCTTTCTGAATTGGAACAATGCTTGGAGAACACCGATCAATATTAAATCTTTCAAGAACCTTCTTAATATATTCCTTTTGAGACAATCCCAATATTCGTTGGATTCTGTCAGGGAATATCTCAATATCAATAACATAGGAATCCTCACCCATATCTTTCATTTCAAAGTTCTTAAAAAGAAATTTTTTGGTTTCATGTAATTATGTACCAAGCAAAATATCATCCACATAAGAATCAATAATATAAACTTGCTCCCACTAATCTTCAGATATATACATTGATCAACAATGTTCTCTTTA
>RWGZ01000244.1:287823-312053 GCA_009725065.1 Utricularia reniformis
ATTTTATAGAATATTTTTGTGTTTCTTTCACGGATCCCGATGAAATTGTGTTTGTTTAAATGTATTAAATAATAAATGTGTGTTTGTTACACGGATCCCGGGGAAATTGTGTTTGTTTAAATGTACTAAATAATAAATGTGTGTTTGTTACACGGATCCCGGGGAAATTGTGTTTGTTTAAATGTATTGAATAGTAAGTGCATATTTGTTTTACGAAAATTGTGATTCTTTCAAGTTATTCATTCTATTGAATATCTAATTCAAGTTTGTTTCAATGTATTCAAAAGAAACAATTGAACATGTAACAAAAAGAAAATATCCAACAACATGTAACAAAAAGAAACATCCAACATGTAACAAAAAGAAAACATCCAACATCAAGCACAAATTCAACATCCACAATTGTTTTCAAAAGCACAAAAACTTTAAAGCATTATAGAGTACCCTTTCATTTCTTCGGTGATGTGGCATCGGAGCAACGTGATGAGTTCCTAGAAACCTTATCATTGACATATGACTCAAGCCAAGCTAAACGAGTATCATCATCACGAATCAACATGAAAATTTCACGATAAGAACCTTTTGCAAATAACTTCAAAGCCTGACAAAATAATGGATCACCAGCTACCCTACCGGGAATGGAATATAGAACTTCCATACATCGTTTGAAACTATGTTCCTTCATACCTAATACCTCTTGATGATCTGATTCTGAAATTTCAGTCAAACGTTGGATGGAAGCGGTGATCTTGTCGCTATTGCTACCACGCCCAGTTCGTCTTCGTTTTTGAGTAAATGCTGCTTTTTTTGGTGGAAGAAGGGCAATCAATGTCTTCAGTACTCAACATTGTATCAGTATGATCAAAATGTGCATCGTCATGAACTTGCTCCGTGTCAGGATTAAATTCTTCAAATTCAAAGTTCACATCTTCCAATCCTGGTGGTAATATACCTGAACTTGGTGTGTAACAGTGAGCTCCGTCAGCTATAATTCCAACAAACAATTCTTCTTGCATCGCCGGTAACAATGGTCCTCTATGTCTAAAGGTTTTTGCAGCGGGACATCTTTACATACGATAAATTCAATGCGATAACATAACTATTTATACATTGATCATCAATGTTATCTTTAAATCCAAAGGATGTTATTATGTCATTAAACTTTAAGTACCATTGACAAGAAGTTTGTTTAAGTCCGTATATTGACTTCTCTAATTTACACACCATTTGTTCTTTACCCTCAACTACGAAACCTTCAGGTTGAGTCATAAATACATTTTCTTGCAAATCTCCATTTAGAGACACAGTTTTTACATCCATTTGATTTAACTAAAGATCAAAATGAACTACAAGCGACATGATAATTCTAAATAAATCTTTTCTAGAGATTGGAGAAAATGTATTTTGTAATCAATGCTATCTTTTTGAGTGAAACTTTTCACAACCAATCTTGCCTTGTAACGTTCAATGCAACCATTCGAATCACACTTGGTCTTAAAGACCCATTTGCACCCAACTCTTTTGCAATCTTTAGGTAATTCTACAAGGTCTCATACTTGATTTTGATCCATTGATTTCAACTCATCTTTCATAGCATCAAACCATTTTTTAGAATTTTCATTTTTCATGGCTTGTGAAAACAAAACCGGGTCATTATCAATTCATATCTCACTTTCATCCTCTTCTTGTATGTAAACCACATAGTAATCTGAAATAGCTGGTTTGCGTTGCCTTTCAGACTTTCTTTAAGTTATTTGTTGTAGTTTTTCTACAACATGTTCATTGCTAATTCTTTCCTGAGATTCTAGTTCCATACTTGGTGGTTCATCCGAATTGGAACTTTCACCTAAAATAGGAATGATAACTTTATCGCAAGATTTGATAACATTATTCTCAATTCTTATTTCGTTAATTTGCACACTTCGTGGAATAATACTCCCACTTGTCTCATCATTCTCTAAGAATCTTGCATTTCCAGTTTCAACGATTCTAGTAGTATGGTAAGAACAATAAAATCGATATCCTTTTGACTTTTCAGGATAACCGATGAAATAACCACTAATTGTTCTCGAATCTAATTTCTTTTCATGTGTATTATAGATTCTTACTTCGGCCGGACAACCCCACACGTGTAGATGTCTTAAACTAGGTTTCATTCCCGTCCATAATTCAAAAGGAGTCTTCTGAATTACTTTACTAGGAACTCTGTTTAACAAATACACAGTTGTCCGTAATGCATAAGTCCACAATGATGGAGGTAAAGAACAATCACACATCATGCTTCTAACAATTTCCATTAATGTTCTATTTCGCCTTTCTGCAACATCGTTTTGTAATGGTGTTTCTGGCATTGTATATTGTGCTACAATCTCATGCTTTTCTAAGTATTTAGCAAATGGACCGAGATGTTGACATGTTTCATCATATCTACCATAAAATTCCTCACCCCTATCTGATCGTACATCTTTGACTTTTCTTTCTAATTGTCTTTCAACCTCTGTGATAAATACATCCAATACATCAATCGATTGAGATTTATGATTTAATAGATAGATATATCTATAACGGGAAAAATCATCGATAAATGTAATGAAACATGTTTCTCCACCAAATCTTACGTTTCAGACAATCTTTCTTTAAGTGTCCAGATTTTCCACAAAAGAAAACCATTTCTTGCGAATTTAATCAGAATTATCTGCAATTTTCATTTTATCTTTAACATTCCTTTTGCGATTCTGCCTTCCAGGTTTCCACTTAGTCTCTTTATTATCAATGAGATTGATAGAATCTAATCATTGTTTCTTTAATCTTGTCTCCTCCTGTATAAGCATATTCTGTAATTCAGATATACCCCACTTATCATTGATAGAGTTATAATTAATCTGAAAAGAAGCATATTGAGAAAGTAAGGAGTTTATAATAAACTGCACAAGGAAAGGATCGCTGATAATCATTTCCATTGCATTTAATCTTGCCGCCAACTTTAGCATTTCAGTCAAGTGTTCATGCATTGTCCTTGAACCATCATATTTCATGGTGGTCAAGGTACCCATCAGTGTCTCAGCCACATATTTATCAGCGGTTTCAGAACGAGACATCTTTCACATATTCCAAAAATGTCTTTGCGCTATTAGTTTTTGGAATCGTTCCCTTAATATTCTCTTGGATTGCCATTTTCATCTCCATCAAACTCAATCTTTTTTATCTCTCTCATGCTTTATAGAGAGCTTTCTCATCATTACTGCTAGTTTTAATAATAGCAGGTGGTATTTCCATCTGTAATGTCAAGTCGAGATCAATCATTCCAAGATGGTATAAAATCTGCTCAGATTATTATAGATAATTAAATTCATTAAATTTGACAATTGTAGAAGACGATGATCCAAGAGAAATAGTGGAGAATGCTGCAAAATACAACAAAACAATAACACTTTGAGTCTTAATAAGAAAAATTAATTAAATGTTCAAATAATCAATAAAATATATTTAAAGTTACCTTTGGGTAGAACTAAAATATATCATAACCATAATTATGCTTAAATAAATCATATAATTGATAAAAAATACATTCAATTAAGAAAGCTATTAATCTTTGGAAATACTAACCAATCTAATCAAATATATAATTAAATCACATAATACTCATGATAATAAAATAATTAATAAACCTTTGGGCCATTATATAATATTTTAAAATTATGAAATTTAAATATTTTCATCATAATGCATAAATAATCGTGCAAAAAAACATCCAATAATAATAAATAATAATTTTGAAACTTTAAATCTCCATTGAATAAAATAATAATTTGATCACTTTTGTAATTAAAAGTTTTTTATATAATACCAAATCAATTAAATTGAATATGATGCTTTGATAAAATATTACCAGCAAATTAAACAATCATTGATAAAATTGTTGAATTAAATTAACAATTATATGTAATGTAATTGTCAAACAAAAAAAATTAAAGACATATATGAATTAAATCATAAAATCATTAATCATTAATCATTGCACTTTCAATGAAATTGTATTTATTTAAATCCTAAACCCTAAAATCCTATCAAATTGATGAAGACAATATTTTAAATCATAACTAATTTTATATGTACAATTTCTCTCAACATGCAAATTATAATAAAAGAAAAACAGCGAAAACTTTCCTTAATAATGATTTTGATTCAAAATTAACTTTTATTATGAAAGATCATATCACCGAAAATGATATCAACAAAATAATTACTTGAATCCCATCAAAAAAATTTAAAGAAAAATTGTATATTTGTAACAATCATGCTCCGATACCAAATGTAAGCATATCGTTTATTTGAATAAACAATTTAGGATATTGAAATATACAATCTTATCATCATAATCATATAAGAAAACTTACAAGAATTCATGTTCATGATTGCCGAGAGAAGATTCTTCTTCTTCTTTACCCAAGTTTGAACAACAACCTTACAAAATGAATAAAGATTATATTTATACTAAGTTGAGAAATTTATCCAATTATAACTTATTAATTTACATAAATATTATTTATTCATTATTTATCATTTATTAACAAATATTAATGGATAATAAATGTTATACGTAATTGAGTAGAAGAATGAATTTTCTATTTACGTAAATATTCTATAATCATATTACGTACCATTAACTTAAAATATTAGATAGAAAATAATTAATTTAATTAAGATGAACATATGAACCACAAAATCAAATAAAACTAATATAATAAGTATAGGCACAGTTAATAGAGCATTTCTTTTTTTGTATCCGCATGGAAACAAGACAGTCGAAAATCATGTGGGGGGTGTCCCCATAGGAGAGGACTTAAATGCCGCACAACCGTACTGGTGTCGTGAGAGCCACAAGATATTTTTCTTCTTGTTGATATTTGTGGTTTAGATATTTTTTTGTACTAGTCTTGTTACGGCAACCACAAATCAACGACGTTTTCAAGTATACGGACAGGACAAGTGCAATCAAAATATCTTTTTCTTCACTCTACACGACAAATAATCCAATTTTTCTTACACGGTTTCACAGCAACAAAATTTAATTTAGCTAACTAACAGTCAATTTTATTCCATTTAATTTATTGATAATTTCCGTAACGGGGTATTATGCATGAGCTTTACCCACAAAATTTTCATAATTCTGTTAAAAAATCTAAACTCTACTTTGCCTTCATCTGGTTTAATCCTTTTCCTACCTACACTACAACTAATCCATTTTATTCTTATGTGGTTTTACAGTATATTGATTTATTTACAAAACTTGTTCCCGATATTTAACTGCATCTTTTATATTCGAGTTTTTACCCTGGATTTGAATCTCTAACATGTGTTATAATTTGGTACCAGTAGTTTTCTAATGTGGGGTAATATGGATGAAAACATAATATATTATGAAATACCCACAAGGTTATCTTGATGTGTGAAATAATATCCACATGCTTGCTTACTGATAATTTCAATTTCCAATACAATATCCTTCATTAATTTTGCAATTAAAAAGAATATTCGAATTTGACCGCCAGCATAATAATTAATTCTAATAAAAATTTATAAGAATAATTTCATTTTAGTTCTTATTTTACAATTTATCGACAAACTTGCAGATCAAATATATATTGTAAAAGGGATTATTTTAGATGAATGGCATAAATTTGAAATCATACAAACTTGAAAACTAAAATTGAAATTGATCAATTCATAATATACAAGGAATGCTGGAATATTAAAAATAAATCTGAATTATTTAATAAGAAGAAAAGATTTCTAAAGTTACAAAGAAATATGAAAACTGGGCTTCTTTCGATTGTCTAAGAAGAAGAAGAAGAGTACTTTAAGTTGAAGTGATGGATGAGGTGTAAAAAATAATCCTCAGTGCATGGAATTGTGATTCCTCCCATTGGATGATTGAAACCAAACTCTTCTTCTGCTAAATGAAGCAAGTCTTTAAACAATGGCTGACTTAAGTACCATATTGGAACGACGAATCTCCGGTGATCTTCTCCGACGTATACTGTAAAATGTCCCTTCTTGACATCATTCCCATTTGCAGCTGATAACCCTCCTCCGCTGTTGGAAACTCGACTCTGCTTCTTAATCCCAGGAATCTTGATTCCCATTCAACAATGATGCACAGACGAGGAAGAGGAAAGGGAGATAAGAGAATTGTGATCTGGTTACTTTGTGTATTAGTTTACTATATATAGAGAGAAGAGAAACAGAAAACTCCAAGTTTTCAAGTTTTTTAGTATAAATATTGGGAATCTGCGGCTGTTGCCCACAATACCAACCCAGAAACTTGAATTCTAGAGCTGGACTCTCATAGTGTGGATTTTGTTTTGGTAAGTATAGAAAATATCTGTTGTTTGAGAGATGGACCTCAACAGCCACATGGTAAGAAATACATAAAGGTCCCACACTTGTTTCTACTCACAAACGATATTTTTATTTGTATTTGTATTTGTTTTTTTAACAAACGGGAACACAAAACGTGCAATAATGTAATTGTATTTGGATTGCATACTTTTGAAATCATAGATTATTATGATGGGAAAATGTGAACAAAAAAGATTTAAAAGAATTATCAAACATTATGTAATGATATTTCTACCTAACTAATGGTGTTGTTTTATTTTTGTTTTGTTTGTATAGTATTCTCATTTTGTAATCCTAATCATTCAATTTGTTTGAATGAGGTGGTGACTGGTAATGGAGGTGTACTTTGGAGGTACCTATTCTATGACACTAGGGTGGATGTGGATATGAATTCAGATATTTTAGGGACATTCCACACCCACATACAAATACAATAAACAAAAAAAGAATATATATATCTGACCTGGCAAGGCAGCAAGTTTTGCATAACCATGTGCTTCTTCTCGCGCCTTCTAAACCTTCACATTTATATTCCAATCACACTTTTTCTCAATTATCTTCAACTAATGCTTGTTGTAGCTAATGAATTTCATCACGTATGTCTATTCTTCTTGAATTTGTTTTGAACCTATTTTCATTATAACTTAAAATTCTAAGTTTTCGAACATTGATGGACATAAAAGAGACTCCAATATTCATGGACCGATCACACCTCTTATTCGGTTATTTCGATGTGATTAATTTTAATAAAACATAAGTTATAATTCAATAAGTATTATATTATAACACTGAAAATTATTATTTGTTTTAGACCTTCTATATATAAGGGCATTTTCTGGAACGAAAGATTTTTTGGTCACTTTCGTTATGTTGTGCATATGGTCTTTCGAATATCTTCTATCCTAATCTCATAAGTGCACGGGTACCATCACCCTTGACTGAGCGAAAGAGGTGAATATTGTCGTTCTAATCACTGTATCGACTTCTAATTGCGTGTTTCTAAGGTTATGGGAGTTGTAGTATATATTTCCATCAATCTGAAGTGGACCACCGGACTAGGTACTCTGAAATGAGTCATACCCAAGACTTGATCTAACCCAAAATAAGAAAGATTGTACCTGAGACATCATTTTGCACACAATCTATCAAGTAATGGGACATTATTTTGGATAGGATCGGTCTGCTGCTTCTGAGTGATCACGTCATATTTAACGGGCTCGTGAGTTTTAAGAAATGTTATGACAAGTGTGCGTCAAGGGGAAATGTTCCATATTTTGGTGGATCTCACAGGGAATAATATCGAAAAATAAGGAAATGAAAAGGATGATCCAAACTCTAGTATATTATATAAATACTTGTTTTCTCCTAAGGCCACGGACTTCGATGTCGATTTCATCTTCAACTTCACTTTCCACTTGGATTGAGAGTTCACCTTCGGCCTCGGGTTCATACACTAAATTTCGGCTACACTCGCCCTTCCTTTTGTGATTTGTATTCCCTTGCTATCAGTTGTCATTGTTATTTCTATGTAACATCACTTATTTTGATAGTGCATCGGTTGAGAGGTTTTCTCCTCATCACCGTGGTATTTTTCTCATCTTTTAGGGTTTCTACATAAAAATTCATGCATGTTTTAGTTGATTTTCGTCATAAGTTGTCACAACAACAACTAAAACTCAAAATTGATTTTCTAATTGATAATATGATTAAAATCCGGCAACTCCTGGTTCCCGTAACATCGAGCCATAAGACAATCTCAATAATGATATCATTCCATTAATTAGAGTCAATTACAATTACATATGAGAAAATGTTCAATACCATCAAAGAAGAAAAATAGTGCGAAGGAAGACACATATATTAATCCCCCAAGTTTGCAATTTTAGTTAATTTTATTCTTAGATTAATCATTTTAGCAATTGAAGCCACTAAACATTTTAGCTCTAAAATTCAGCATTCAAAGTTGATGGAGTTTTTTGATAAAGCTAACAGTGTCACAGATTATTATAATAAAAAATAACATTACTTTTTATTTGATTTTATTTAAATCACTGAATTAATTTACGTTTACAATATAACACTGATTTGCAGACTGAAATGACAGGCTTTTTATATAGCTCGGTTTCTATAAACCGAGCTTTATAACATTACAATATAGAAACCGAACTACGATTTTTTTTAAAATTATAAGTTGTGCCTTGTCATCATCTTTTTATTGTTTTTTATATAAAAAAAATAAGAGGTCGGTTTCAAGGTTTATAGAAACCGACATATCAAAAAAGTTGTCTATTCAGACTGCCAATCAGTGCTATATTTGTAAAGTTTTTTTATTCAATGACAAAAATTAAACGAACGAAAAAATAATGTTATTTTTGTTAGCTTTTAATGGAATTTACGATTCGTTTTGCTGATTAAACTTAGCAAATATCAGATGCGGAATGGGAATAAGAACACAGAAAACTTTTACGTGGAACCCGAGTACCGGGAGAAAACCACGGACCACCTCCTGGTCAATCCACTAT
This sequence comes from Utricularia reniformis, assembly GCA_009725065.1. NCBI lineage: Eukaryota > Viridiplantae > Streptophyta > Magnoliopsida > Lamiales > Lentibulariaceae > Utricularia > Utricularia reniformis. Next base: position 296,748 of record RWGZ01000244.1, read on the forward strand.
CACGAAAATAACACAAAGATTACAGTCACAAGAACTATCGAGTTCTTGTGCAACTTAAATCAAACACAAGAATGTTCTAAACCAAGAACTGCTCCCTCTCGTGCTCCTCTGCTATCTTCTGATAAACCCTAGATGATTAGGTTATCATTAAGGCGGCTAACCCTATTATATAATGGTTGCCTATGGGCTTTTAGGGTTAAACCCTAAGGCCCGATTCTTTGTAGACCATACTCAGTATACCTCCTCCAGTGACCGACCGTCACCGAAGCTTTACCGCTCTCAAGGCTGGAACCTCATACCGATCGTCACCGCTTCATCACTCTCCAATGCCGCTCGTCACATGCTCGTTGAGAACCTTCCCACCGCTCGTCACATAACTAGCCGATCGACACTGATCCTTGTCGATCGGGAGAATGACGATAAGCCAACAATTTTTTGCAACAACCGTATATGACACTGTTAGTGCAAAATTTCACTCCAAAATTGATGTATGACAACCGTTATTTCTTTTAACTTTTCAATAATCATGTAAATTACGAAAATAGCAATTTGAATCTAAAATGCATCGTATGACAACCGTTATTTTCTCATGTTGTTTATGATTACTAGATTTAATATTAAACAAATCATTTATTGAAAACGTGGATGACATAATTTCACAAGAAAACTTGATTAATGGATACAAAAATTAAATTTGATTTCGAAAGTAGCATGAAATGAAGGTTGATTAAACTTTTGGTGTTTTAGTGGTAGTTGTCTTTAAGACATAAGAAATCCGAAAGCTGACCTCAGAGTTTCAAGTAAATGGGTTGTCAACCACCAACTCCACTCCACCTTATTAAAAAAGGCATCGTTCATGGGAAGGCCCAAACAGCTGGGCCCTCGCTCACAGTCATTCATAGCCTTTTCTCAACCACCCACTCCACCTCCACCTTATTAAAAAAGACATCGCTCATGGGAAGGCCCAGAACAGCCGGGCCCTTGCTCACAGTCATTCATAGCCTTTTCTCAACCACCCACTCCACCTTATATCAAAACTCAAAAGCAAAAGCACAGCCCAATACAATTTTAATGCTCTATAAAATCTGCTGAAACAGAGAATCAATAACGGATATGATGGACAAATCCCTTGCCATTCTGATATTTGTCAATGTTTTCTCGACATTAGTTTTCTCTGAATATCACACCCAAAGCAGCCTTTATAACCCTCCTCAACTGAAGCAAACTAATCTTCGATTCTTTCTTCACGATAGTCTCAGCGGAAATAAGCCATCTGCAGTCAAGATAGCTGGAAACCAAAACAAGATTGGATCCGGTCTGGTGCCATTCGGTGACATCTACGTCATCGATGATCCTTTAACAGAGGGACCGGAGAATACATCGAAAGTTATCGGAAATGCTAGAGGATTATATGTATTTGCTAGCCAAGAGGATAAGGCGACATTGGTTATGTATGTGGATCTTGGATTTACAACAGGCAAGTTCAATGGAAGTTCTTTTAGTGTTTTTTCCAGAAATCCCATCATGGAGACCCGCCGAGAGATGGCGATTGTTGGCGGAAGAGGAGAGTTTAGAATGGCACAAGGTACAGTGTTCGTCACTACAAATTACTTTAATTTTACTAATGGGGATGCTGTTCTTGAGTATAACGTCAAGGTTGTGCACCCTTGATTGTATTATAATTATATTATGATAAAATAAATAAATCTTACTTAAAGGTAAATTTAAACTGTACTGTAACAAATTAATTAATGTATTTATACTTTACTGGACATAGAGATAATAATAGGTATAGGTAGTCCCTTCATTTCCCAACTAGACTACACGTGACCTTAACCAAGGAATATTATTACTAGTACATACCATAAATTAAATTTTCTAAATTCGTAAAACATCTTTACACATTTTATATAATGTAGTCTATATCTCTAATTCTAGTTAATCTAACATGATCAAGTTCATATTGGACATTATTTTCATAACATGTGTTATTTTGCCCAGTAAACGATCATAGGGTCGGGTCATTGGTTTTGTCCAGTTCCAAATCTAAAATAATAATAGAATAATAATTAATAAAGATGAATCAGCTATCTAGGTATGTAACTGATATATATATAGGTGTGCCGAACTCATATGGTATAATTGACTATACCCATTTTCGAAACATTGCTTGAATTGTAATTTTAGTTTTATATCTTCAAAGTAGATGCAACTAATTATTCCTCTAATTAATGGTTTAACAAATTTAATGATAGTGGTTAAATTATTCATTAAATACAATATCATCCAATTTAGTAGTATTAATTCAAATCCATTTTTATCTTGCATATAAATATGTTTGACTTGCATAACCATTGTACACACTATACAAATTTGAAGAATTATATTGATTAGTGGATTAGTTATCTAATGTATTTAATCATTTCATTTATTATTATTGATTTATATTATTTAATCATGTTAGATTATTTGACTTTATTATAAAGAAAATTGAATTAGTAAAATGGCAGAAAAAGGTTTTTAAATTTAAAATTGAAATTCAAAAAAATAGATTTATTAAAAATTATGGAAATTAGTTTGTGAAACGAAATTTCAAGAAAAAGTTGTGATTCTTTATGAAGGAAAATGTTTTGATAAATTATGAATTTTTTGAAAGAACATTTTTACAAAATTATAAAAGATTAATGTCTTTACATCGTTCATAATCAGACAGATGATCTAATTGACAACAGATCACCAGACCTAGTGAAAGCCATCATACCATAAGGTGACTTGAACGAACATTCTGGTATTGCATTCATAATTTGGTTACTATAAGAGGGCTACTGACCCATTACATTTGGAGCGCTACAAAATTTTAAATCTTTGTAGTGTATTAGTGTTGAAATACTATCTCATCGGTTGTGGAAACAGAAATATTATAGTTTATAAGAAAAGTGAAATCATGAGTAATTGGCTTGATCCAAATCTTTTCAATGTGATTCATTTCTCTTATAGACTAGACTACATTCTCCGGCCCATTGAATCCTGAAATTTTACATGGTATCGGAGCCCTAAGCTGAGTTTCGGGTTGACCCGTACCGGTTTAGATAAAAAAAATAAAACTCTAGTAGAAAAGCGCATTGGACTTTGCAAAAATAGATCGATTTATGATTCGAGCACTATCAAGTATATTGAATCAAATCTAAACCTAACCAATGCCAATTCGACTTGAGGGGGAGTGTTGAAATAATATTCCACATCGGTGGTAGAAACAAAAATATTATAGTTTATATAGAAAGTGATATAATGAGTAATTATTAACTTGGCCAAAGTCTTTTCAATGTAATTCACTTTTCTTATGGATTTGACTACACTTTCCGGCTCCTGAAATTCTACATAATTTAATAATTTAAATCTTATTGTGATGAAGATAGTTCTATATTATGGTATTCTACCACATGGTTTTCCTGATCTATATTCATATCGTATCTCTCGTTTTTTATTATTATTTATGTTTTGTTTTCATTGCAAAATAAATGCCCAGATAAGTATGGAAAATATATATTTCTCAAACAAAATGATGGTATTATGATTAAGTACACAAATTATTTTAATATCATTAGATACAATAAAGATAAATTTTAATTGTTAAATTAAAAATATATAGAGTTATCATTAACTATTTGGCCCCAACAAAATCTCCAAACCCTTTTCAATAAATTTCATATACCTCGAATTTTATTATAAACAAACATATCCCATAAATTATAAAGAGATGAATAAAATACTACCCATAAAATACGATTTTAATAGTATATCCTAAAAGTAGATGCAACCAATTTTTCATCTATAAACAATCCTTAATTAATTAAAATAATTGTGGTTGAATTATTTATTAATAATATTATCATCAAATGATTAGTATTAATTAAAATATTTGTTTGGTAGATTTTCTATTTCAATGTATTCAATCATGCAATTTGTTATTATTAATTTATATTATTTATAACACGTTATCAATATAAAATATTTTAATATTCACATTGATTATTATAAAATCTCTATGTTTAACTTAACTTGTTATCTATTTGGGTAAATTCGACATTGCTCCCAACAAAATGATGGTATTCTCATTCATGAAGACTTATACAACCGTAGTGTTCAAACATTTCTATTGAGCACACTAAAAATCTTAAGATCATTATATATTGATAAAGATCACTTGTTAAATATTAATTATAAGTTTTAAATTACAAATCTATATTAGCAGAATAATAAAATTAATTATAAGGCAATGAATATAACATGTAACTAACTTTAATATTATATTCATATTTAATTTTGAGCTATATAAAAAATATGTTAAACTATGTCGATGCAATAAAATGTAAATGTATTTAAAATAATTAACTACCTTAATATTTTACATAATTCTCAAGCTAATATATTTAGATTTTATTTGCAAGAATTTAGTTATAAATCTAATTAAATAAAAAACAATGCCCAATATATAAATTACATTTTAAATTTGGGTCCAAAATTTGGACGAAATTTGAGTTATTTTACTGAAAATTATTTTATAGTATAGAGTCCAATATTTATGTAATTTAAAAAAAATGTGTGAGAATTAATTTAACAATAAATATTATACTTATTTGAATTTAATGATACTTTAATAATGTTGTATTAAAATTGTTAATACATCAAATTTAAAGTATTTAATTGAATTTGTTTAAATTGAATGATTTAATTTGATTTTGGAACAAATTTGAAAAAGTAAAAATGAAAATTTTCTAATATTATAATATTCATATATAACTATATTTCAATCGAACTCAAAGTTGAACATATTCTCAATGGAATTGAACTTAGCAAGGTATAATCAATTTTGTAGTTTCATTTTATTAAAAGGAAACGAAGAACATGGGCAGGCACAGATCAGGCGGCCCCTCGTTCACAGTCAATGATTGGATGCGCAGGCTGGCAGTGGCTTATATATTTTGTCAACCACCCTCTACACCTTATTATTGGAAATGAAATTCAATTTTCCTGCTCTATAAAATCAGCTGCAGAAACAGAAAATAAACATCAGTTAGCAGCAGCATGGAGAAATCTTTTGCCATTATGATTGTTGTCATTCTCAATGTTTTCTCTTCATCAGTTTTCTCTGAATATCATGTTGAAAGCCGCCTTTATAGCCCTCCTCAACTAAAGCAAACTAATCTCCGATTCTTTCTTCACGATATTCGCAGCGGAAATAAGCCATCCGTGATTAAGATAGGTGGAAACCAAAACAAGATTGGATCCGGTTTAGTGTCATTCGGTGACATATACGCCATCGATGATCCGTTAACAGAGGGACCGGAGTATACATCGAAAGTTATCGGAAATGCTAGAGGATTATATCTATCTGCTAGCCAAAATGATAAGGTTACATTGGTTATGTATATGGATCTTGGATTTACAACAGGAAAGTTCAATGGAAGTTCTTTGAGTGTTTTTTCGAGAAATCCAGTCATGGAGATGCACAGGGAGATGGCGATTGTTGGCGGAAGAGGAAAGTTTAGAATGGCGCAAGGTACAGTGTTCGTCACTACAAATTACTTGAATTTTACTAATGGGGATGCTGTTCTTGAGTATGATGTCCAGGTTGTGCACCCATGATTACGAGGATATAAATGAACATTGTTTCTATGACTGTGTAGTGTGTACCGTTAATTATATAAATAAACCGTATTTTTTATTGAAAATATTTTTCGGCAAAAAAATGTGATTATATAAACCGTTAATTATATAATCACATATTGTTGTATAGAAAAAAATGTGATTATATAAACCGTTAATTATATAATCACATATTGTTGTATAGAAAACCTTGTCAGAATTCTTCCTCGGCAATATGTTTAGCAAGCTCATGTTCTTGCTGCTGTCTTTCTCTTCTCCTTGTGAGAATTTGGTTGAAAACGGAGCCCTTCGTTGTGCATATCCTTGAGGATCATTTGTGGACTGGAGTAGATATCCTTTGACACCATCCATCCATTTACCATGATCTAATGTTCGTTTGGAAATATCCCGACAACCTAATCATACAATAGGGCCATTATGCTCCGAATGAGTGCAGCCCGATTAGTTATATGCAGCAAAGCATATAAATATTCTAGTTATATGTTATATGCCGAATAGCAAAGCAAATGCCTAGCAGCAAAGCCTAAAGTAGCTCTACCTTGGTTATCCGTTTTCATGCTATCACTTAGTCGAGGCGAATAGGAGTTAGCTCAGACTTCAGAATGTAAGATAGAACCTTTTACCGCTGCTGGAGATTCTGAATTTGACCGCGTAATTCAATGAAGCATATTCAAAGAAGAGAGCCTAGAATGGAAGATGCAAGTGCTATCTTACACAATTCAATGTCTTAAACAATTACTTCACTAGGAACATCGAAACTCAAGAGGACAAGGAAAAGGTGACGTGTCCAACGAAAGCAGTGTTTATTTTATATGCCAGCTTAAACACACATTTGATAATCTGGCTTTCTATGTGTTGATAAGCTCCATCTCTTGCCACTGTTATTCTACTTTTGCAGCAGCTTATTTAAGACCAGTGTACCATCACTAAATCTTTGTTTCTGCGGACTCATCATCCTATTAATTATGAAAATAGATCAACCTAAGTTGCCGACTTGCTCTTCTCTCCAAGTTTTTTTATTCGGGCCTGAAAGCAAGGATTGGAGGCAAAACTCAGATTCAAACCTTATAACGCAAAAAGAATAAAAAACCAACAGGGCCAGGAAAGGCAAGGCAATACCTTGAATGATTTCAATTTTCGAATGGATGGATCTAAGTTCATTGCTAGTGAATAACACTCTTCACACTCATCATATTCACCCATCGCCATAAAAGCATCTCCTTTACAAATATATGCCTGTAAAAGACTGATTTATATGTAGATTCGGGGTGCATAAGGTTTTCTTTTCTTTTACTCTTAAAAGGATACTAACCTCAGGGTCGTTTGGTGAAAGCACAATGGACTCTCTCGCATCTTCCAGTGCTCCACTGATATCGTTCATTGCCAACCTCACACCAGACCTGATTAAAAGCTAGGGGATTAACTTGAAAACCAATTTAAGCAAAACCCTATATCCAAAGTAAGAAATCATGAAAACCACAAATTCAGCGGCTGATGAACCACAATAATTATCTCTTGCAATATAATATCCAAATACCTATCTTTATATATAGAGTGAACACCACCAAAAGGTTGCAGATCAAGAGCCTGGGAGGATAAATCAAATCAGAGCATGGTATTGGTGTATTTATTGTAAAGCAAATTTTAGATTTTGAGTTCAAATTTGAAACTTACAGAAAGATGGAATGTAAAGCTAGATCTCAGGATATGAAAAACAATAAGCAAAGGCCGAAAACAATGCATAAAAAAGAGTGTTCATTTTTGAAACAGTAAAGCAAACCATAGTCTTTACCATTCATACATGATAACCAAACAATCATGAAATGTAATTCTTCTCTTGTAGTTCAAAACCTCCTTAAATCGTGAATACAATCCCATAAATGATTTTTTTCATATAGCAACGAAAGAGGTGCTCAATTCAGTATCAATGTCACACCTGTGTAAGAAAACTACACGCCTGAGCAAAATTGTCTCGACTCGTTTCATCATCAGCTCTCTTTCGCAAAGCAAATGCTTCCAGACATTTTTCTCCGCCGTTTTCAACACTGCAGACTGCGGACATGACATCGGCAGCCTTTCTAGCTGTCCCGCAATGCCCAATCAAAACACCTTCCGGCGAAATCACGATGTTAGGTCCGGCACCGCACCGGCCAAGACAACCGCAGGAGTTCACGGTGATGTGGGGAGGAGCAATTCCGGAAAGCACTTGGAAAGTGTTCAAAGAGCCTTGCTTTCTACATGTCCGATTCGAACATACTTTAATTTCCATTTTCTCTGGTATAGCTGAGGGCAATGATGCTTCAGCTGTAGCGGGTTCATATTGTTTTCTCATTGAGAATAGACGAAAAGAACGGCCAGACGTTCCAGAGACAAATTCCATTCTTCCCTTATCTTCCACGGCGTTACCTCAACTGAAGTTCCATTGCATCCGGCCAGTCTAAAGGTGCAGATAAGTTCAAAAAAAATGAGGACTTTGAGGTTAACTTTTTAGAGAATGGACCCAACTGTGAAGGCTGCGAGAATTGAGGATCAGCCACAATTCTTTTTTTATCTGTTGCTGGTTGAATTTCAATTAAGTTCTTAAACAATATAATCGGTATATCGTATTTTATGCAAAATATGATATTATTTTATTACTTTTTTTGCATTTGAATGTATAACATTATTTCTAATGCTAAATATTAATCTTATGAGTAATTTTCATTATTAAAGCATAAAAGATGTTGTAATGTGATATAAAAAGAATTATTAAATCTAACTACCAAAATTACCCAATTTAGGGTGTATTATACATTAAGTCCCAAATTTCAATATATAGGAATTTGAGAAAATGATGTCCTTAATTCCTAAAATTTGATGATTTTTGAAAATTTGATCTCAAGGTTTTTTTGATTTTATACTTTATAGTTCCCAAATTTTAATTTTTTTCGCTACCTATGTATAAAGTTTATAAAATCAGACAAATATAATCATCAATTTAGAATTAATCCTCATACTGATACTATTAACAATCTGATATGTATCGTTATGATTTGACTAATTTTTCACATAGTTCTACATATTCAAAATGTGATGAGTTTGTTTACGACTACCACTTGAATTGATATTGTTACAATATGAATATATGTTGTTAGAACAAAAAAAAAGTTGGTTATAACTTTGATATTGTCCGGGGTTATTTATGTAATTATGATAACCTCGAGGCTCGTGTGACGTGACTAAATGATATTTTCAGTTTTCTACTATATTTATAGAGTAATGTGATTTTGGGGTAGTCTCGTAATATGGGCATCCCGGGCCCATGTATAAGGATTCTGATGGCGTTTTGAGCAGTTTTGGATCATTTCGATCGGGAATGATATTAGGGGTATTTTTCGTAATTTGTCACCGAAGAGCTCGTTAGTGAGTTTTTGCGATATTTTGGACTACCTTATAAGTATTTGGAGATCATGAACTGGTCCAAGGGTATTTTCTCGCCATTAAGGGTGATCAGTTTTTGATCGGGATGCATTTCAGAAAACCCGAGACATTATGATACATATCCCTACGAAATTGGGCGTTTCGGAGGAACTCAGGCCAAGCTAGGCCAAATTGATAAATACTGGGCTTTTGGACTCAAGTTGACCTATTGGACCTAGTTTTTCTATAAATACATGACTTTAGATCTCAGAAATTGGTTCAGACTCTTAGCATGTATCCCAAGACAATGTTTTCATGTGAACCCGCCTCGGGACTCATGAGTTTATGCTTAGTCACGAGTTTTTGGTTTCCTAGTCGCGAGAATTTGTACTCTTGACTGTAGTCGCGACTTTTCGTCTCTTAAAGTCGCGAGTTATGTTATTTCGCGAGTTTTCGCCCTGTTTCATTGGTTGCGGAGTTTTATATCTTATTTTACAAGGTTGGGTCGTGAGAACTTGGCCATTCGTGAGTTTTTGTATTTGAATAGTCGTGAGTGTCTGATCATTCGCGAGTTTTTGTCTTACTCGCGAGAATTTGTTGCGAGAAGTCGTCGCCCAGACCCCTAACTCGCGAGATTTCGTTATCTGAATATGATGACCCACGACTTTTAGTCCATTCTCGAGAAGCTGTCCTCCAGTTGCGAGTTTTTGGCAGCTTGAGGGTGACAGATTGAAATCGATTGTTTTTCATATTTTATCCACTCGGATTTTTGATATCTCTCTATTGTAATTGTATTCATTGATTGTCATAGTGAAAACCAATGTAGAGCTTCAATTGATTGTCATAAACACCCCCGATGACGTAAACCCGCATATTATGGGTCCAACATCGTATATCGCTCGTATCCCCACAATAATTGAATTTAAGATAATAAAAGAAATTGACTGATCTAAAACAAATGCAATAACATATTTTTGGTAAGATCAAACTTGATTCATATGGTTAAATTATGGATTAAATGCTTATGACATGAATTCATGTTGTTATGATGACTTGCATGTTAATTCCGTAGTTCGAATATACTTATTTTGTAGATAAAGATGAATTCGTGTGGTTAGCCTTTTATTCATTTGCTCACACTTGGATTTACTGCATTAACAATGTGATTTTTTTGTTATTGATAGTCTTAAAATATTTTCTCACATCAATCAATTATTTAATTGATTTTTGTTGTTGTTGTTAAGACACAAAGAATTACGAGATTTGACCCATGATGTGTGTGTTTACGTCATCGGGAGAACAAAGATCTATATGAGTGTTTCTGAAACGACCCTAATTTGGGCCTAGCTGTTTTGTTAAAACGTGCTAAATAAAATGAAAACATTCGAATGTAAACTTAAAAAGTAGTTCGAAAACATCAAAGTTCGACAGCATAATTTAGAGTGTTCTCCAAAGGACCGAACTTTATCACCGGACAACCGACGACCTCCTTCCCATGCCCCTCTCATACCTCTTCCGCGTCACCTACAAAATCTGTAAAGCGGTCACAATCTATTAAAGGAAACTTCACACACGATACACATTATCTTTTCATTTCTTTAATTATACCGTACACGCACACGTGAATCATTCCTTTTAACCGTTTTCTTATTTCCCTCTTCTTTTACCCTTATCATTCCCATCATACTTTAACTTTACTGTTGCCGAGAGTAACATGCTCGGTGCATGTCCCGCCCAAGCCAACCGTTAGCTATTGGATGACTCGACGGGCCATATGCTTCCCTTCCCCGGGTGGGTACTTAGGCGCTACCCCTTTTTCCACCCGGATCCGTTCTGCCCTTTTCGTACGTATCTTTTCCTCTTTGGAACTTATCGTTCCCTTCATCAGACATGCCCTTCCTTTAGCGAATCGTGTGCTAGACACGTTGTCGGGTTCGGTCGGACGGTCCATCCTTCCTCACCCCGAGTCTTATTACCATTTATCTCGTTCATTCGTGTCTTTTCTTTCTTCTTTATTAACTCAATCCCGTTCCCTAAGCCTGAACCTTCCCTTACTATATTGTGTTCACTCCGTTTACCTGTTGTTTTCGCTTGTTATGATCTCTGGTGCTTCCCTGCAATCCGTAACATATTTTAGTACTTCATTTTTTTGACGTTATTATCTTATTGTTGACTGTTTGGTTACCGTAGACCCTTCGTATCTTTCTCCTTCACGATCCGACGTCGAAATACGACGAAAACACCCTAATTGTATATTTCCGCGATAAAACCACTATGTTCCTGAAATCCGCGATAAAACTACTCTATTCCTGAAATCCGCGACAAAACATCACATGGTTCAGTTTTCGCGATAATTTATCAAGCTATGAAAATCCGCGACAATTTTCCTCTTTCGAAGAATCCGCGACAATTTTCAACGTTAAATTTTTCCGCTATAATTTTCCACGTGAAACATTTCCGCGACAAAGTTGCTTACCAAAATTTCCGCGATAAAAAGTGCCTAGAAATTTCCGCGATAATTTGATGCTTTGGCGTTTTTCCGTACGTTTTTGCGGTTTAGTGATAAATGACTTGGTTTTTGGGCCTTCTAACCCCTATTTATAGATGTTTTAACTTCCCAAATTCACATTTTGACCCCTCATTCTTTTCATTTTTACCCCTCCTTTATCTCATGCTTTACATTTAAATCTTTTCGTTTCTTTTTATCGTTCTTTCGTTCCCGTATCCCTCGTTATTTCTCCTCTAGACTTTATCACCATATTCTCTACTATCATCCCGACATACATTTTTCCTGCCTATTACAGTTTCACTATAATAAAGTTCAACAATATAAAATATGATCTTTTTTATCAAAATAAATGATCTAATATTAATCAAAGATTGAGAAATGAGTCTAAAGTTTAGTAATTGGATTAATTTAGTCCTTCTGATTTTAATGGTATCAATTGACTTTGCTAATCTTGTTTGATATTTAAGTAAGATTTTTCTTCTTGGCTTCTATTGGGCTGAACGGGTGCCTTTTACGAGTGAGAAAATGATCATGATATGGATCGACTGAATTCTATGTGAGAATCCATCATCGAGGCTGTCAGACACATATTATGAAGAATTTCAAGAACTTCGAATTTATACCTATTTTGGGCCTAGAAAGTTGGAAAGTTGGGTCTTAGAGCTTATAAATAACGACCCAAAGTCATTAAAGAGGTTGAACATTTGACACACTTCCCAAGACACTTTAATTTGCGTGAACTTGTGCCATGAGCCGTTGTCGTGGTCTCATATGTTCTCTACTATGTATCTAATGTTTTTATATTTGTGGGTATGCATAATTTCGGGTAGCACCGGTAAAAAAATCGATACCGTCCGGTACATGTGATTTCGGGTCGAGGCTGATCCGACATGAACAGGTCCAAATATATTATTTTCAAAATCTCAAACGGTCAAACGCAAATCCCTATATGTTTTCTATCCTTTTTTTGCGGTAAATTTGTTTTCTATTATGAATCTATGATTTTCTCCAACTCACTGTCTCTAATTCTGAATAGGCAAATTTCAGAATTTGAAAATACAAAATTAGAGAGAACGAAGAAACTCAAACCTCAACTCGAGTTGGAGGAAGGAACTTTCGTGGATTTAAGGGGTGTCTTATTGGGTTGATCACTTAGTGTTTTCAAAACTGGATAGTCTTAACAATTGATAGCATTGGGTTGATGTTGTTCTTTGGTGGTTTCAAGGTGCCGCTACCGACCAATTGCCATTTTTTTATATTTAAATATTTTAAAAATTAATTATTTAAAAAAAATCCTAAATCGGTACCGTCTGATATACCGGACGTACCGGGCTGGACCGGAGCAGTACGCCAGGCTGGTATGAAAACATTGCTGTGTATCCATGCGAGCTTGCTCCTCAGCCCAATTTCGTTTGAACTTGAACCGTAGTAGTGCGATCTTGACCTGCTACCCAATATCGCTATGTTTTGTCATATGTTGAGCATACAACCCGATACCAGGCGGCATAAAAAAATAACGATGCCCCAATCGGTATTTCACGTGTCTGCCTATTTGAAATATTGATTATGTTTGATTAGAGTGTATGGTTTTGATATTGCTTAAAGGAAGAATAAGAATGTTTTACGCACGTGAAGAACATGATGGGATTGAGATTTCTTCCTTTGATTTTCCTTTCAAAATGAGTACACCGTGTTGTGTTGAAATTATAGAGTATAACCGAAATTACGATGGGAGAGCGTGAACAAACGAGATTAAAGGGAGGAATCCACAAATTTTAAAAACTTGAACAAATTTGGGAGAATATACATTCATATGAGGTTTGACCGGAGAATAACGAAGAAGATGTATGATTAAAAGATAACATGCACTGAGAATACATTATCCCCAAAAGTTGATAGGATGATTTGCTTGAAACATGAGAAATCAACTAACATTCAGGAGATGTTGATAATACAAAATGCTCTTTTGATTTGATAAAATGTTTGTAAGTTCTTATTAAATGTTTGTATAGTTCTTACTTTTGATGTTTAATCTTTTATTGAATGAAAGACTATATTGCATGTATTTGAACTAGAATTTGATATAAAAAAACTAAATAAATAATATAGGGTTGAATTCACTAGCCTCATAAATAGAGGAAGTGGATTTTCAAAAATTATCCTTTCAACACGAGAAATAGGCGCCTTCAATGGGTTTAGGTTGTGGTGTCGACAGAACATCTGACTTTTTCTTCTCCACGTTACTTCTTTTTCTCGTCTTCAATATCATGGTTTTATCATATTTTTTCATGTTTAGACCTTAGTGTATAAGTTCATTTTATAATCAAGGATTAAAGAAGGGTTTAGCTCTTTATGCTTTTATTTTATAAAAATATTTTCCTCACTTATATAACTCAATTTCCTTGGATCATGTATGATATCTTCAAAATATTAAAATAATATTATTTGCNGTAGCAGGCAAGTTGACTCTACTTATTTAATTTTTATTGTAGTTTTTTTAGTCTGCTCATCTCAGGCTTTTAAAAATTGGAGTGCATGCAGATCAGTTTGCGGGAATAGTATCTCAGATCACTTGACATACTATGGATTTGAAATGGGATGCCCTGGACAAACGAGTAAATGTAAAATCGTGATGGATCCAGGATTTGGGGGTTACGTCAAAACAGATTGGGAGGGAAATCTCTTCTTGTCGAGGGATCCCTTTACGCATAGTTTGGAACTGATAAGGGGTGGGGGTGGAGGTAGAGAATAAATGAAGCATTTGGTAGATCCAGCAAGTTTAAGCTACAAAAGGTTCGTGCAACTAAGGTCCCAGCACTCCTGGCCTGTGTATTTATGATTTATATGTACATAAGTTTGTATTTTAGCATATACGTTTCCAGTATTGTGAATAAGATTGCCTCAATCATTGTTTCCATTGCAAGCAACCATTGATGAATTCAATCATAAGTTGAAAATGCATCATTTTGTCACCCCACGAGACAATATTGTTTTCCTGTAACTTGAGAATTTTTCAAAGCAAAATTGCTCCATGGTGATGGGTTATTTTCTCTACAAAATTGTCATTAGAAAATGCATTAATCAATAATATTCTTTACAAACACATATTTAATACAAAAATCTTCTGGCTGTTACAATGGCTTTGATTCAGACAAGAGTTCCTGATCGATAGTTATGCCATTTGTCGTATCTCTGGTGACTGGGTAGTACAGGTCTCAGTCGACGTGCAGAAGTGCAATTGGCACAACAGCAACCTCGGAAAGCATCTATGCAGTTGTTACAACATCTGCATTGATCATGTCAACTATAAACTTGGTACCAATAAAAGAAGGTTGGTAAGGATGGATAATTAACTCACAAAAAGAGAAGATTGCAGTCCAGATTTGCACAGTTGCGGTGTCTCAATTCTGATACCTGAGAACCACAAATATAGCATCTACCAAATAGATGGTGCTTTGGCTTCTCACAAAAAGCTACTACACTGCTATTCGGCTTGTAGGTACAAGGAGGCAATGAAAGACGGGCATCGAAAACGAATAAATTTCCTTCCCATCCAATTGAACCTTCACTTTGCAGATAGTTGGACACACCTCCATTCAACGTATACAATCTTTTGAAACCTCTCTGCCTGTCCATAAGACAAGTTTGGTTAAGTGAGGTGTTGGATATTAAAGGTTTCAATTCCAATTTTTAAGTATATTAAACTGAACATTACAACAAAAGGTAGACAT